>JANSJX010000470.1:20000-25263 GCA_026168455.1 Theocolax elegans
AAGAATAGATAATATATGTATTTTTTCCGTGCGCAAAAAAAAGTTGTGAATATAACTTGAAAGAATGTGTATTAGTTTACTTATTCCTGATAAAACTCATAAAATAAAAACGGACCTAAAATTTAATGTAATGTTTTTAAAAAATATGCACAATTTTTCGAAGATAAAATAAATATTAATCAAGTATATAACATACACTTTTCAAATATCTATATGTGAAATATACAATAAATTAAAAATTAAATATATTAATTATTGCATTTTTAAGATAATTCTATTATAAACAGTAATGGCAAAAGAAAATTCAAATTTTAACAGTGGCAATATAAAATACGAATTACATTTCAATAGTTTTTCGAAAATTATTATTTTAGTAGTATTTAATTTAAATATTATTCAAATCAAAATTTAAAAATTGTATGGATATATAAGTAAGTAGATTACGTATATTTCTGCAATTGAAAGTACTCAAATCAAAAACACGTTTCAAAAAGGTGTCAAAACCCGCAAGTATATGTGTTATTCTAATCAAACTTTGAAAATTGTTATCTGATAAAGAAAATTGTTATCTGTCTGATAAATTTTAAAGTATAAGATAAAAACATCTTTGATTCTAATTCCCATATTTTCTCTACTTATTTATATTTTTATTACACCTTTTCTATATCTAACTTATATTCCATAATATTTTTCTGCAATTGAAAGTATTCAATTCGAAAACACCTTCCATGAAGGTGTCAAAACCCGCAAGTATTGTGCTATTCTAATCAAACTTTGAAAATTGTTATCTGATAAATAAATTCTGCAATTCAATCTGACATTGTTATCTGATAAATAAATAATTTTAATTTCTAACTACCTTATTTTATCTATTTCTTTGAATTTTAATGAAACATTTTTATAAATATTACGAAAATTTCGTATAAAAAATTTCTGCAATTGAAAGAATCGAAATCAAACTGAAATCGACAAGTATTTTGAATCGTACCATAAATTTATATTTTATATAAACATTTTTATATATATTACTTAAACTTCGTAAAAAGTTTCTGCAATTGAAAGCACTGAATTCAAACTGTAATCGACAAGTATTTTGAACCATGCAAAAATTTCTACCAATCTGAATACAGATTTATTTATATGAAAAGTATCTTACACTATTATTTTTCATTTCTGGCCCTCACATGTTTTACAGTAATAAATAAATAATATTCTAATGATATTAATTTGTGCAAAATTAATTTCTGCAATACTAATAAAATGGACATTTCTTTTTTATTCTTTTAAATAATAAAATAATACTTGCACCAACTAACAAATATAATGGCAAGCAGACTGAGAAACTGGTTAGAGGAAAAAGGAAAAATTAAGGAAAATCAGGCGGGGTTCAGGGAAAATAGAAGCACAAGGGATCATATATTTGCACTCAACAGCATAATAAATAATAAGATTAAAGGAACTGGGAAGAAATTATACACAGGCTTCATAGATTTTAAAACAACCTTCGATTCGGTGGATAGGGGTATATTATTTAGGAAATTAGAGGAAATAGGGATAAATGGGAAATTTTTAAGGCTTATCAAGACAATATATAGGAAAACGGAAAAAGAAATAATTACGACGGAAGGGATCTCAAGGAAATTTAGAACGGAGAGAGGGGTTAAGCAAGGATGCCCGCTAAGCCCAACATTATTTAACATTTTTATAGAGGATATGGAAATGGAGTGGGAAAGGAAAAATGAGGGGGGGACAGTGATAGGGAAAGTTAAATTATTCTGCTTGAAATTCGCGGATGATGTAGTAATTCTTTCGGATAACAAGGAGGGCTTGGCGAGCATGTTCAAGGATTTAGAAAAGTACAGTGTTAGGAATAAAATAGAAGTAAACACCAAAAGACTAAAGTAATGATTTTTAAGAAAGGAGGAAAAACAGGGAAAGGGGAAAAAATGGATGTTTAAGGGAAAAGAGCTTGAAATATGTAAAGAATATAAGTACTTAGGCTTTTGGTTTACGACTACTAACTCTTACACAACTCACTTAAGGAAAATAGTCGCGAAAGCAACAAAGGCAACAAACATGGTTTGGGGGGTTTGGAAAAGAGCGAAAATTGAAAACTTGAAAGAGAGAATTTATCTTCTAGACACGATTGTAAAAGCAGGATGCATGCAGGGGGTGGAAATATGGGGATGGGAACGATGGGAAAATTTGGAAAGGATTCAAAATAGGTACATGAAAATGGCAATGGGGTTAAATAGCAATACGCCGGCATATATATACAGGATGGAAGCAGGCAAGAACAGCGTAGAGATAGGAACGAGGAAAAGAGCGCTAGATTATATAGTAAAAATAAAGGAAATGGGGGAGGAAAGGCTGCCAAAAATTTGTCTAAGGGAAGAAATAAGAGGAATAAAAAATGGAAATGCATCTAAATGGGGTAAAAAAATGGAAAAGGCATTTAAAGAGATAGGTGATGGAATAGGGTTAGAAGAAGCACTAGAAAGCAGGGACAAAAAAATTATAATAAAGAAGTGTAAAAGAGCACTAGAAAGAAAAGTTGAACAAGAAATTCAAGGGGACTGGAACAAAATTGATAAATCAAGCTATTGGGACAAATATAAAGATTGGAAAATAAATTAGGACGGGAGGAATATTGGGATAATAAGGAAATCGAGGGAAAATGGAAAGAACAGTGGGCAAGATTAAGATGCGGAAATGTTGATATTACAGGCAACAAAGGTTACAAAGACAAAAAATGTAGGTTATGTAAAATAGAGCAACAAACGCTGGAACATAGTTGGAAATGTAGGATAGCTAGGGAAAAAATAAAGAAGGGTATAGTAGAGGAAATAGATAAGGGAGGGCTAACAAAAGAAGAATGGGAAGTGCAAAAAGTATTGAAGAACGTAATGAGAGGTGGTCCGGTAATATATATATGCAGATATAGTAAAGAATATGAGAAATTATGAAAGTAGAAAAGGAGAAAGAAAACGAGTGAAGCTAGGAATCAAAGACAGATAGGTTAAGGAAAAAGTGATACTAGAGTAGAAAAGAAATAGTTTAAATAACTAAGAGTAAGGTAAATTGGAATAAGCGAATGATGTAAATAATGTAAAAAATGGCAAAAGCGAGTAATGTATGAAAAAAAGTTATTATAATTTTAGTACAAATTTTATACGAATTTTTATAGATTAGGCACAACAAGTTAGAATATAAGGTCGAAAAATTGTCGGGATCAAATGTAAAAAGTGTACAAATGTAATACTATACATGGAAATAAAGAACTAACTAACTAACTAACTACTTGCACCACCGTTGGTTAAACGCTTCATATATGTGTTAATTCTGACTATATTAACTGATGTTACATTTTATAAATAATTACATACATCTTAGGCTTTTATCTTATTAATTAATTAATTAATTGGTAAAATCATGTAGATTGTATATCCTTAGTTAAGTGAAATAATAATTATTTTACATAACTACTAAGAAAAACTTGCTAATCAGCGACGGAGGTCATACGATGTCTTGGTGAAGAAAGCACTTGTTGAAAATACAGTCGCTAGTGGTGCTTGTATCAATCGGCCGGGCCGGGAATCAAACCTGGGACCTCCAGATTACGAGTCCGTCGCCCTACCGACCAAGCCATCGCAGGCCTCTTTTAGGAACTTTATTAGATAAAAATAATGATGTCTATTTATCATTGGTGATGTAGGATATTAAAATTGCCAGATAGTATTGCAATATTTATATATTATTACTCATTGCAGTTTCTTCACGGTATTGTATACTTTCATAAATGTAAAGGAATACATAGTAAGGCAGAATTAACACATATATGAAGCGTTTAACCAACGGTGGTGCAAGTATTATTTTATGATTTAAAGAATAAAAAAGAAATGTCCATTTTATTAGTATTGCAGAAATTAATTTTGCACAAATTAATATCATTAGAATATTATTTATTTATTACTGTAAAACATGTGAGGGCCAGAAATGAAAATAATAGTGTAAGATACTTTTCATATAAATAAATCTGTATTCAGATTGGTAGAAATTTTTGCATGGTTCAAATACTTGTCGATTACAGTTTGATTTCAGTGCTTTCAATTGCAGAAACTTTTTACGAAGTTTAAGTAATATATATAAAAATGTTTATATAAAATATAAATTTATGGTACGATTCAAAATACTTGTCGATTTCAGTTTGATTTCGATTCTTTCAATTGCAGAAATTTTTTATACGAAATTTTCGTAATATTTATAAAAATGTTTCATTAAAATTCAAAGAAATAGATAAAATAAGGTAGTTAGAAATTAAAATTATTTATTTATCAGATAACAATGTCAGATTGAATTGCAGAATTTATTTATCAGATAACAATTTTCAAAGTTTGATTAGAATAGCACAATACTTGCGGGTTTTGACACCTTCATGGAAGGTGTTTCGAATTGAATACTTTCAATTGCAGAAAATATTATGGAATATAAGTTAGATATAGAAAAGGTGTAATAAAAATATAAATAAGTAGAGAAATATGGGAATTAGAATCAAAGATATTTTATCTTATACTTTAAAATTTATCAGACAGATAACAATTTTATTATCAGATAACAATTTTCAAAGTTTGATTAGAATAACACATATACTTGCGGGTTTTGACACCTTTTTGAAACGTGTTTTGATTTGAGTACTTTCAATTGCAGAAATATACGTAATCTACTTATTACCAATTCTTTAAATTCTTTTATTTTTTGATGAAATACCTTAAATACTAAATCTGGTCTATCAATTACAGTTTCATATTTTTTTAAATGTTCAGTTATTTCTTTTCAGTTTGGATTACATGTCATTGTTATAAATAAGTCAGGTTTTCCGTAAACGATTTACTATACTCATTGAGTCCATGTAATTTTGTTTTAGAATCTTGAACTTCCAACAAAATTTGATGGCAAAATAAACATTAGTAAGCCAACTTGTCAGCCTATAATGTGTAATCTTGATAATGTAATACTATCCTATATTTTATCAATTTTTTTACTTTTAAATTGGTAATGAAAATATAGTTAAAAATTGTCATTCACTAGGATATAGTAGATATTTCACAACGAATAATATGTGATATTCAATATGTCATTGTATATTGATTTATTCTACATTTTTTGTAATGTCTTTAATTGTTAATCCATACTCAAACTGACACGTTGTCAATAGTGTATTTTGAAGCTGGTTCTATAACTTTTCCTCATGAAGTAGCTTGAA
>JANSJX010000471.1:0-25229 GCA_026168455.1 Theocolax elegans
GATTGCAATCAAGGCGCATAAGATTGCAATCAAGGTTCAGACTATTGCAATCAATGTGCAAACGATTGCAATTAATGTGCAAACGATTGCATCAAGTTGCAAACGATTGCTTTTAAGGTGCAACGATTGCAATCAATTTACAAACGATTGCAATCAACGTGCACACGATTCCAATCAAGGTGCAAACGATTGCAATCAATGCGCAAACGATTGCTATCAATGTGCAATCGTTTGCAATCAAGGTGCAAACGATTGCAATCAATGTGGCAAACGATTGCTATGAAGTGCAAACAATTTCTATCAAGGAGCAACCGATAGCAATCAATGTGCAAACGACTGCAATCAGGGCAAACGATTGCTTTTAAGGTGCAAACGATTCCAATCTATCGCAAACGATTGCTATCAACGTGCAAACGATGCAATCAATGTGCAAACGATGCTATCAAGGTGAAAATGATTGCTTTTAAGGTGCAAACGTTTGCAATCAAGGTGCAAACGATGCAATTAAGGTGCAAACGATTGCAATCAAGGTTCAGACTATTGCAATCAATGTGCAAACGATTGCAATCAATGCGCAAACGATTGCAATCAATGTGCAAACAATTGCAATCAAGGTGCAGACTATTGCATCAATGTGCAAACGATTGCAATCAATGCAAACGATGCTATCAAGATGCAACGATTGCAATCAATGTGCAAACGATGCTATCAAGATGCAACGATTGCTTTTAAGGTGCAAACGATTGCTATCAAGCTGCAAACGATTGCAATCAATGTGCAAACGATTGCAATCAAGGTGCAAACGATTGCAATCAATGTGCAAACGATTCTATCAAGATGCAAACAATTGCTTTTAAGGTGCAAACGATTGCTATCAAGGTGCACAACGATGCAATCACAGTGCAAACGATTGCATTCAAGGTGCAACGATTGCAATCAAGGTGCAAACGATTGCAATCAATGTGCAAACGGATGCTACCAAGTGCAAACGATTGCTATCAAGTGCAAACGATTGCAATCAATGTGCAAACGATTGCAATCAAGTGCACAAACGATGCAATCAATGTGCAATCGATTGCAATCAATGTGCAAACGATTGCTATCATGTGCAAACGATTGCTTTTATGGTGCAAACGATTGCAATCAAGGTGCAAACACTTGCAATCAATGTGCAAACAATTGCAATCAATGTGCAAACGATTCCAATCATGTGCAAACGATTGCTTTTAAGTTGCAAACAATTGCTTTTAAGGTGCAAACGATTGCTTTCAAGGTGCAAACGATTGCAATCAATGTGCAAACGATTGCAATCAATGTGCAAACGATGCTTCAAGGTGCAAACGATTGCTTCTAAGTTGCAAATGATTGCAATCTAGGTGCAAACGATTGCTTTTAAGGTGCAAACGATTCCAATCAATGCGCAAACGATTGCTATCAATGTACAACGATTGCAATCAATGGGCAAACGATTGCAATCAATGTGCAAACGATTGCAACCAAGGTGCAAAGGTTGCAATCAATGTGCCAACGATTGCTATCACGTGCAACGATAGCTATCAATGTGCAACCAATTGCAATCAAGGCGCAAATGATTGCAATCAAGGTGCAAACGATTGCAATCAATGCGCAAACGATTGCAATCATGTGCAAATGATGGTATCAAGGTGCAAACGAAGCTATCAAGGTGCAAACGATTGCAATCAATGTGCAAACGATTGCAATCAATGTGCAAACGATTGCAATCAATGTGCAAACGATTGCAGTCAAGGTGCAACGATTGCCATCAAGGTGCAAACGATTGCAATCAATGTTCAAACGATTGCAATCAATGCGCAAACGATTGCAATCAATGTGCAAACGATTGCTTTTAAGTTGCAAACAATTGCTTTTAAGGTGCAAACGATGCTTTCAAGGTGCAAACGATTGCAATCAATGTGCAACGATTGCAATCATGTGCAAACGATGCTTTCAAGGTGCAAACGATTGCTTCTAAGTTGCAAATGATTGCAATCTAGGTGCAAACGATTGCTTTTAAGGTGCAAACGATTCCAATCAATGCGCAAAACGATTGCTATCAAGTACAACGATTGCAATCAATGGGGCAAACGATTGCAATCAATGTGCAAACGATTGCAACCAAGGTGCAAAAGGTTGCAATCAATGTGCCAAACGATTGCTATCAACGTGCAAACGATAGCTATCAATGTGCAACCAATTGCAATCAAGGCGCAAATGATTGCAATCAAGGTGCAAACGATTGCAATCAATGCGCAAACGATTGCAATCAATGTGCAAATGATGGTATCAAGGTGCAAACGAAAGCTATCAAGGTGCACAACGATTGCAATCAATGTGCAAACGATTGCAATCAATGTGCAAACGATTGCAATCAATGTGCAAACGATTGCAGTCAAGGTGCAAACGATTGCAATCAAGGTGCAAACGATTGCAATCAATGTTCAAACGATTGCAATCAATGCGCAAACGATTGCAATCAATGTGCAAACGATTGCTTTTAAGGTTGCAAACAATTGCTTTTAAGGTGCAAACGATGCTTTCAAGGTGCAAACGATTGCAATCAATGTGCAAACGATTGCCATCACTGTGCAAACGATGCTTTCAAGGTGCAAACGATTGCTTCTAAGTTGCAAATGATTGCAATCTAGGTGCAAACGATTGCTTTTAAGGTGGCAAACGATTCCAATCAATGCGCAAACGATTGCTATCAATGTACACACGATTGCAATCAATGGGCAACACGATTGCAATTCAATGTGCAAACGATTGCAACCAAGGTGCAAAAGGTTGCACTCAATGTGCCAACGATTGCTATCACCGTGCAAACGATAGCTATCAATGTGCAACCAATTGCAATCAAGGCGCAAATGATTGCAATCAAGGTGCAACCGATTGCAATCAATGCGCAAACGATTGCAATCAATGTGCAAATGATGGTATCAAGGTGCAAACGAAAGCTATCAAGGTGCAAACGATTGCTATGAAGGTGCAAACGATTGCTATGAAGGTGCAAACGATTGCAATCAAAGTGCAAAACGATTGCTTTAAGGTGCAAACGATTGCTATCAAGGTGAAACGATTGCAATCAATGTGCAAAACAATTGCATCAATGTGCAAACGATGGCGATCAATGTGCAAACAATTACAATCAATGTGCAAACATTGCAATCAATGTGCAAACGATTGCAATCAATGTGCAAACGATGCTATCAAGGTGCAAACGAGTGCTTTTAAGGTGCAAACGATTGTAGTCAAGGTGCAAACGGTTGCAATCAATGCGCAAACGTTTGCAATCAATGTGCAAACGACTGCAATTAATGTGCACGATTGCAATCAATGTTGAAACGATTGCTATCAATGTGCAACGATTTCAATCAAGGTGCAAAAAAATTGCAATCATGTGCAAACGATTGCATAAAGTGTGCAAACGATAACAATCAATGTTGAAAACGATTGCTATCAATGTGCAAACGATTGTAATGAAGGTGCAGCGATTGCAATCAAGGTGCAAACGATTGCAATCAATGTTCAAACGATTGCAATCAATGTGCAAACGATTGCAATCAATGTGCAAAAAATTGTAATCAATGTGCAAACGATTGCAATCAATGTGCAAACGATGCTATCAAGGTGCAAACGATTGCATCAAGGTGCAAACGATTGCTTTAAAGGTGCAAACGATTGCAATCAATGTGCAAACGATTGCTTTTAAGGTGCAAACGATTGCAATCAAGGTGCAAACGATTGCAATCAATGCGCAAACGACTGCAATCAAGGTGCAAACGATTGCTTTTAAGGTGCAAACGATTCCAATCTATGCGCAAACGATTGTAATCAATGTGCAAACGATTGCAATCAATGTGCAAACGATGCTATCAAGGTGCAAACGATTGCATCAAGGTGCAAACGATTGCTTTAAAGGTGCAAACGATTGCAATCAATGTGCAAACGATTGCTTTTAAGGTGCAAACGATTGCAATCAAGGTGCAAACGATTGCAATCAATGCGCAAACGACTGCAATCAAGGTGCAACACGATTGCTTTTAAGGTGCAAACGAGTTCATCTATGCGCAAACGATTGCTATCAACGTGCAAACGATTGCAATCAATGTGCAAAACGATGCTATCAAGGTGCAAACGATTGCTTTTAAGGTGCAAACCATTGCAATCAAGGTGCAATCGATTGCAATCAAGGTGCAAACGATTGCAATTAATGTGCAAACGATGCTATCAAGATGCAAACGATTGCAATCAATGTGCAAACGATGCTATCAAGATGCAAACGATTGCTTTTAAGGTGCAAACAATTGCAATCAATGTGCAAACGATTGCAATCAAGGTGCAAACGATTGCTTTAAAGGTGCAAACGATTGCAATCAATGTGCAAACGATTGCAATCAAGGTGCAAACGATTGCTTTAAAGGTGCAAACGATTGCAATCAATGTGCAAACGATTGCTTTTAAGGTGCAAACGATTGCAATCAAGGTGCAAACGATTGCAATCAATGCGCAAACGATTGCAATCAATGTGCAAACGATTGCAATCAAGGCGCAAAAGATTGCAATCAAGGTTCAGACTATTGCAATCAATGTGCAAACGATTGCAATTAATGTGCAAACGATTGCAATCAAGTTGCAAACGATTGCTTTTAAGGTGCAAACGATTGCAATCAATTTACAAACGATTGCAATCAACGTGCACACGATTCCAATCAAGGTGCAAACGATTGCAATCAATGCGCAAACGATTGCTATCAATGTGCAATCGTTTGCAATCAAGGTGCAAACGATTGCAATCAATGTGCAAACGATTGCTATGAAGGTGCAAACAATTGCTATCAAAGTGCAAACGATAGCAATCAATGTGCAAACGACTGCAATCAAGGTGCAAACGATTGCTTTTAAGGTGCAAACGATTCCAATCTATGCGCAAACGATTGCTATCAACGTGCAAACGATTGCAATCAATGTGCAAACGATGCTATCAAGGTGAAAATGATTGCTTTTAAGGTGCAAACGTTTGCAATCAAGGTGCAAACGATGCAATTAAGGTGCAAACGATTGCAATCAAGGTTCAGACTATTGCAATCAATGTGCAAACGATTGCAATCAATGCGCAAACGATTGCAATCAATGTGCAAACAATTGCAATCAAGGTGCAGACTATTGCAATCAATGTGCAAACGATTGCAATCAATGTGCAAACGATGCTATCAAGATGCAAACGATTGCAATCAATGTGCAAACGATGCTATCAAGATGCAAACGATTGCTTTTAAGGTGCAAACGATTGCTATCAAGGTGCAAAAGATTGCAATCACAGTGCAAACGATTGCATTCAAGGTGCAAACGATTGCAATCAAGGTGCAAACGATTGCAATCAATGTGCAAACGGATGCTACCAAGGTGCAAACGATTGCTATCAAGGTGCAAACGATTGCAATCAATGTGCAAACGATTGCAATCAATGTGCAAACGATTGCAATCAATGTGCAATCGATTGCAATCAATGTGCAAACGATTGCTATCAATGTGCAAACGATTGCTTTTATGGTGCAAACGATTGCAATCAAGGTGCAAACACTTGCAATCAATGTGCAAACAATTGCAATCAATGTGTAAACGATTCCAATCAATGTGCAAACGATTGCTTTTAAGTTGCAAACAATTGCTTTTAAGGTGCAAACGATTGCTTTCAAGGTGCAAACGATTGCAATCAATGTGCAAACGATTGCAATCAATGTGCAAACGATGCTTTCAAGGTGCAAACGATTGCTTCTAAGTTGCAAATGATTGCAATCTAGGTGCAAACGATTGCTTTTAAGGTGCAAACGATTCCAATCAATGCGCAAACGATTGCTATCAATGTACAACGATTGCAATCAATGGGCAAACGATTGCAATCAATGTGCAAACGATTGCAACCAAGGTGCAAAAGGTTGCAATCAATGTGCCAACGATTGCTATCAACGTGCAAACGATAGCTATCAATGTGCAACCAATTGCAATCAAGGCGCAAATGATTGCAATCAAGGTGCAAACGATTGCAATCAATGCGCAAACGATTGCAATCAATGTGCAAATGATGGTATCAAGGTGCAAACGAAAGCTATCAAGGTGCAAACGATTGCTATGAAGGTGCAAACGATTGCTATGAAGGTGCAAACGATTGCAATCAAAGTGCAAACGATTGCTTTTAAGGTGCAAACGATTGCTATCAAGGTGCAAACGATTGCAATCAATGTGCAAACAATTGCAATCAATGTGCAAACGATTGCGATCAATGTGCAAACAATTACAATCAATGTGCAAACAATTGCAATCAATGTGCAAACGATTGCAATCAATGTGCAAACGATGCTATCAAGGTGCAAACGATTGCTTTTAAGGTGCAAACGATTGCAATCAAGGTGCAAACGATTGCAATCATTATGCAAACGATTGCAATCAATGTGCAAACGACTGCAATTAATGTGCAAACGATTGCAATCAATGTTGAAACGATTGCTATTAATGTGCAAACGATTGCAATCAAGGTGCAAACAATTGCAATCAATGTGCAAACGATTGCAATAAATGTGCAAACGATAACAATCAATGTTGAAACGATTGCTATCAATGTGCAAACGATTGTAATGAAGGTGCAAGCGATTGCAATCAAGGTGCAAACGATTGCAATCAATGTTCAAACGATTGCAATCAATGTGCAAACGATTGCAATCAATGTGCAAAAAATTGTAATCAATGTGCAAACGATTGCAATCAATGTGCAAACGATGCTATCAAGGTGCAAACGATTGCTTTTAAGGTGCAAACGATTGCAATCAAGGTGCAAACGATTGCAATCATTATGCAAACGATTGCAATCAAGGTGCAAACGATTGCAATCATTATGCAAACGATTGCAATCAAGGTGCAAACGATTGCAATCAAGGTGCAAACGATTGCAATCAATGTTGAAACGATTGCTATCAATGTGCAAACGATTGCAATCAAGGTGCAAACAATTGCAATCAATGTGCAAACGATTGCAATAAATGTGCAAACGATAACAATCAATGTTGAAACGATTGCTATCAATGTGCAAACGATTGTAATGATGGTGCAAGCGATTGCAATCAAGGTGCAAACGATTGCAATCAATGTTCAAACGATTGCAATCAATGTGCAAACGATTGCAATCAATGTGCAAAAAATTGTAATCAATGTGCAAACGATTGCAATCAATGTGCAAACGATGCTATCAAGGTGCAAACGATTGCTTTTAAGGTGCAAACGATTTCAATCAAGGTGCAAACGATTGCAATCAAGGTGCAAACGATTGCTATCAATGTGCAAACGATTGCTATCAATGTGCAAACGTTTGCAATCAATGTGCAAACAATTGCAATCAATGTTCAAACGATAGCTATCAATGTGCAACCAATTGCAATCAAGGCGCAAATGATTGCAATCAAGGTGCAAACGATTGCAATCAATGCGCAAACGATTGCAATCAATGTGCAAATGATGGTATCAAGGTGCAAACAATTGCAATCAAGGTGCAAACGATTGCAATCAATGTGCAAACGTTTGCAATCAATGTGCAAACAATTGCAATCAATGTTCAAACGATAGCTATCAATGTGCAACCAATTGCAATCAAGGCGCAAATGATTGCAATCAAGGTGCAAACAATTGCAATCAATGCGCAAACGATTGCAATCAATGTGCAAACGATTGCAATCAATGTGCAAACGATTGCAATCAATGTGCAAACGATTGCTATCAATGTGCAGTAAAAATGCAGTAAATTCGATTAATTTGTTAATTTTGTGGATAAGGTTCAAAATTCAACTATTAATAAAAATAATAATTAAAATTGTACAATTTAGTGTTTATGCCAATGTAGTTCATACTAGTGTTCAATCTAATACTTTGTTCATAAATACTGATTTAAACAAACTATGTATATAAAAGAAAAAGGTTTAAAAAAATAAAAACAACATTTATTTTCATACGATTAATTCCATACTATTTTTCAATTTTTATATAGAACTAGTAATATAAAACCTAAGACAGGCACATTAGAAGATTTTCCTCTTATTTATAAACAATAGGTATGCTAATTGTTTCGAATGGTATAAAAAAAACGTACATAACAATAAATTTTAAAATTTTATAAAACAATTTAGGATATCCAATGATAATTGATACAGATAAATAATATTTTTCTCATGTTAATATTACCAATAAAACATTATGTAGCAAAAAAAATTACAAAAATAATATTATTAGTAGTAAAATTCTGGTGAATTTAATTAAATATTATTCAAAATTAATATTCTTTCATTGGAGACTAAAAAGTAAACAAATTCAAACGATTTCTCTTTATTTACTTGAACATAACAAATAAGTTTCTACAGTTGTTAGTTTAAATAGAATCAAGAAAACGACGAATATTTAAATTTTTCCTCAAAAAAATAAAAATAAAAGAGTGTAAATTAGTCATTTTAACGTGAAACATAATGGAATTAAGCGAATAACAATGAACGTTGCTGCCACAATTCTATGATACGCAAGCATTGAACAGTTTTGTAACTTCTTGGGTTACTCTGTCGTACCGTTTATTTAGTGTAGTCCACTCTTTCTCCCAAGATATAGGAGGATGGTTCTACATGGACCTACTTAGCCTACTCAATTTTCGTACTGTCACTTATGTATTGCTCATTTTATTTTTTCATTTGTATCGATTGTATCTTTTTCTTAGGAAACTAAATTAACTGTTTCTCAATTATATATTATATTATATTAAAAGTGAATCTTTGTTTATAATGGCTGAATAGAAAATTCTAAAAAAAAAATGTCAAAAATTATGTGTTCGTTTTATTTTGGGGGGGAGGGGGGAGCGAAGAAAATCAAATTTTCTTCACTCCAAATCTTTTTATAAAAATATATATAGATATATTATTAAGATAGGATGTACTAACATTGTTCACATTGAAGGGAGAATCTATATTGCATAAGAATAGGAAATTTTTTTTTTCTTCTCTTTAACAATTCGTAACAGTAGAATTATTAATTGAATAAACGTAAAATAAAAAGTAAACTAGTATTTAACTGTTTTGTTTAACTTTTTAGAAATATATATGTAAGCATACAAATATTATAGAAGAAAATTGAAAATTTTGTAAAAAAAATGTAGCTACAAGAACAAAAAAATACTAACAACATATATTTTTAACATGACTTGATGTATACTAAAAATTAGGAGTACAAACTAAAGATAAATACATTTTTTATCTACAGAAAACAAATTTAATAATAATTATACAATTTTTCGGAATATCTAGAATAAAAATTGGAATAATAAAATTTTTTTTATTAGTATCTATTTTATAGGTGAACTATATCAATACTGTTAAACTGTTTGAAATAATGTAATAGATGTATGAAAAATAATAACAAACGAAGTTGAACTACGAAAGAAATAATTGTAATATGGTTTATAAAGCTCACCATAAGAAATAAAAAAAATTAATCGAAATAATGTTTATAATTTAAAATTAAGTATGATATCTTATGTCAAGAGAAATAATAATATAATAATAATATTGTTTAACGACGAGGGCGTCGTTTTTAAAAAGGGGGGGAGTTGTCGCGTCCCGACGAAAATTATATTATTATTTTTCGTACAAAAGTACTGCGTAGTTTAGAATAAAATTACGGCGTAGTAGAAAAACGAAATAAGGTTGATAAGGAATGGTTCTAAGTAAGTGCAGTAATATAAAATATAATTTATAGAGCTAAGGGACAGATTAGTTTACGAGTGTTTCAAACGAAATAGAGATTGATAAGTAGAGTTAAAGATATTATTCGAAGCCAATACGCGTATAAGCGGGATCGCCGATAGTGAGATCGAAACGAAGGGTTGCGCAAGAGTTTTTTTGTACTGCACTATAAAATCAATGCTCGGAGAAGAACCGGCAATGGGAAACATCGACTAGAAAATTCGAGCATTAGAAGGAAGTAATAAATTAAGCCGTTCTTTGGATAACGTCGCAGTATAAAAGGGGGACAGAAAATTCTCCGAATCAACTACGAAGCGATACAGAAAATGCATGGGATTCGATAATTTTTAATTACGCACATCTAACGGTCCAATCGGGTGCAAGCACAGAAAAATCGAGAACTACTTACACATCTCCATATAAGGCAAAGTGTAAGACAAGGCGAAGCGTAAGATAAGGACAGATGCATAGGATTTTAGGGTATATAAAGAGGACCCAGAAGAGACACAGGCACTCCTAAATTTTCATCTAAAGCTTTCGCAAGGCGAAGCTCTGCTGGACAACTCTTTGATTTTTATCCGAGGGCGTGGCTCTGCTACTTGAACTTTAAAGTAATACGTATTAAAAATCACAAGAGGAATCGAGACGTATCATCGACATCTACAAGCCATAGTCGAGGAACTACGACTTCGACATCTGGAAATCGTCGAGCTCCAACAGCATACACATCTAACGTCGACGCCCGCAGGTCTAGCAGGACATTATACGGCAATCTGACACCGCTAAAGGCGGACCTTCGTTCCTCACCGAATATACACACATTGTGACGTGTCCACTGGGGATTAGGTTGGAGTCACGGTTTAAACACAAAAATCAAAACAACTTAGTTAAACGAGATTGCAGGTTTAATGCACTTACTGTGCTTCCAAGTGTTACACGGCAAAGCAGCGGCTTTGCCGTTCAAAGTTGCCAGTCACGTTGGCCGCGGTCGCTCGCGTTCGCGCGATTGCGGGCCGTCCCGCACCTAACCACGCGTCGCGCACACACACTTAAAGGAAGCTGGATTTGGGAGGAAGGAGCACGGCTCACCTGGACGCTCGTCTCCTGGATCCCTCGGACACACACGTGGTTTGTTCAAATAGCGATATTTTCGGGTTGCACGATCGGTGGTCGGTCGCAGTCTGTCGAGTATCGGCACGCACGAAGCGAGAGAGTTTTCCCTCGGCGTATTGCGCAGGCGCGCCTACTCTCGCGTCTCGAGTCGTGCGCGCTCGGCTCAGTTCGTACTGGCCGCTCGGGCCGTGATTTCGCTGCCTCGACGGAGATGTCGTCGACGTTGACTTCGTGGTGCTGGATGGCGATTGAGTAACTGCAGCCCTGCTGAGAATACTATCTGCGAGGTAAGCGTTTAAATCGTTCCATAGTACCTCGATGTTAAGCTAATCCGAGCCCCTCGAGTTTCTTTATTGCAGGTGCCGTATGTTATCAATACAGGATCTTCGGCTCGGAGTGTCCGGACAGCTGGAGCACATCGGCGTCTCATAACAGCCCTCAGTGAGCGGAGCCAGGCAGCGGTGAATCGTCGTCGTCCTATGGAGTGCCGGCAAGGTAATTTACCTACTTTCCTCGGGCTCTATATAGATGTTTGTTTGTGACTGCCCTAACCTCAACTAGACATGTCATCTCCTTTCCTGTTGGTCCTATTGACATACCTGGGAGAAGCTATGCCTGGTTATAGCTTCTCCATCCTCGTTCCTTAGTAGTCGACCAACTTATTAATTAATTACCGTTTCAGGTACTCTGATTGGCAGTACACCATGGCTTGAGCGCAAGGGCGCTACCTCATTCCAAGGCCTGGAGTCTTCACCTGGGCTGCTCAACCTCGGAGGCTTCTCTTGGGTGCTGGAGAGGGCAATCAAGACTGGATGGGACCTGGGGATATGGTACTGGTCATCACTGGTGCTGGAGAAGACATAAGGATGCTGGATCAACGGAGCAGTGTGTGTGTGTGTGCCATTGTGCGCAGTCAGGAGTCGCATCTCCTTTGCTTCGGGTTCTCCTGCTTACTACGCACTGTAAGCTTATATCGGTTGCACACATTCGCATATGTGTGTCTAATAGGACTTAATTGGTATGTATAGCACGCTTAGCTTGACAGGTGCTATACTATACCTTGTCTTGCT
Organism: Theocolax elegans; assembly: GCA_026168455.1. NCBI lineage: Eukaryota > Metazoa > Arthropoda > Insecta > Hymenoptera > Cerocephalidae > Theocolax > Theocolax elegans. Next base: position 11,972 of record JANSJX010000471.1, read on the forward strand.
AGTTTATTTCTAAGTGACATGTAGTGTAACTACAATGTCACAACTCCCCCCTCCCAAACCGAAGTTATACCTTACTTCGATTAGAATACGCAAGGGGATGCACAATGCACACAGAAGTATGAATACAATACTAGCGATCAAAACGATTCTAAATAGATCCTAGTACGTAAAAACTTAACCTAAGATAGCCGGTGCTATCTACAGCGGTCTAAAGTGTAACTGTCTGTGTGTTTGTGTCGTAAAATAAATTACATTTTTTTTTTTTGCATATCTTACTATTAAACTTCAACAGAATAACAAAAAAAATTTCCAGTTGATTAGTGTAATGGGTTTCTTGAATTCTGGAATACTGGAATCTGGAACAGCTTTTCTTTTAGAGTTAATCTGTGTAACCGTGTAACACGCTGAGTGTGTAATTATTACTTTTCCGATAACTAAATTACTTTATTCGATTCGAATTACGTGTGACTGGCTTACAAACTCTTATCACGCTCGCTTTCCGACCAATTCCGAAATTCGCGACATTCATAACCCAAACTAACATGAAACAATCATTCCAAAAAAATGTATTAGAATAGAAAACTTTCATTCATTACTAACCTGGTGAGTTGCTTTCCTCCGTCGAAAGTGGCTTTACGTCAAGATTAAATAATGACATGAATTTAACTATAATAATGAACTATTATGAATAACTTATAGTGAATCAAACACATTATTTGGTTTTTTTTTTTAATTAATTTATTTTTTTAACAATTAAAAATTTATTCATTATACTTTGTGAAGTTTGTATGTAATTCCAATTTATCAATTAACTATTATACTAAACTAACATTGTGTACGTATTTTTATCTATATTTGGGAATGGTGTGGGTCTGAAGGGAGTGAAATACAAGTCACATTTCAAAAGTTTTACTAATTTAATAAACTTAAAAAAAAATTTTACATTCCCCTATTTGGGGTGAATCCTCAGGGCTTGTACCCATTCTTCCTGGCATTCCGGACAGGCCTCGATGGTCGTCCCGGTCCTGCCACATCCGCGGCAAAACTTGGTCCTTGCCTCCGGACACCTCTGCCAGCTGTGGTTCCTGCTTCCACAGTTCCAGCATCCCTGCCTTCTACGGCCACTGTACGCCGTTGGACGTGGGGCCAGGGTGCTGGACACGGCGAGATTTTGGGCCGGGAGCGTCCAAGTTCGCTGGGATCGTCTGGGGGGTGTTAGGGATCTGGTGCTGGATGGTGAGGGTAATTGGGGTGGTGGGGAAAATTTTCAGGGACAACAGGGATGGGATAGGCGGGGAAACCGGTCCCGTACGGCGTTCTTCGGGAGGCGGGGTTGTTTGACGGGGTGCTGGAGGGGCGTTTTGGATAGGGGCTAATAGGGGTGGGGGCAATCCGGAAAGGGTAAGGGAAGGGGATACGGGATAGGGATAGGGACAAAATGGACGATGCGCATTGCATGGTCTTGGGAGGGGGTCGTGGTACACTTGGGTAATGGGTCTGGGGAATGCGGGAAGGGTGTCGGGAGATTGCGGCGCAAGGGGTTGGGGACGGGTCACAGGGAATGGTGCTAGATGGAATGGGACTGGGAAGTTGGTGCTGGATGGGTTGGTGAGATGGTGCTGGATGGGGTTGGTGAGATGGTGCTGGAGGGGGCTGTGGTGCTGGATGGGGTTGGGGTTGAGGGACTGGTGCTGGAGGAGGCGGTGGGTTCACCGGGACCTGCGGTCGCTCGCATTGCGCAGGCGGCTTTCCGTGGCCGACCTCGGCGCCTTGGAGGTCTCTCGCCACCGGCTCCCTCGTCTGGCTCCTTCCTCTTCCCCGTGGTTGCGGGGGCCTGTGCCGCGGGACGCTTTTCGCCGTAGTGGCTCGGCGTCTCCGTCACCTCCGCCCGGTACGACACGTAGCCCCGGTACCGATACCCCTCCGGACTCTTCTCCCTCTTCGGAAGCGTCCGTTGAGGCACCGGGGACGGTGGTGCTGGAGGTGTTGCTGGAGTGGGTAGCGCTGCTACGTTTTGGGGAGGTGGGTTAGATCGGCGCCTCGCCCATCAGAGGTCGTCGAACTGCCGACGTTCCGCCTCTTCTCCCCTTCCTCGTAGGCTGCTTCGCCGTTGTAACATCTGGAATAGAAATGGGATTGATATTTACCTTCGAATGTATCGCTTAATATCCTCTATGGATATTTCAGTTCTTTTCTTTGTATCGTCATCTTCTACGATATAAACAGTAGGGGATTTAATTTCGACTACTGTTGCTGGACCTACAAATTTCGGAGCCTGTTTGGCTGCAAAATTTTCTTCTGCAGAAGATTGGACACGATTTAATCTAACTATTTTATCTCCTATCTGGTAAGTAATATCCCTTCTATTCCTGTTATAATATTTGGCTTGCCTAGCAGTGGCTTTATCCATATGATGTTTAACTAAATCGTGAAGAGCTGGAAGTCTCTTCATACGATCTGACCACTTTTCTGAGTCTTCAGGAAGGATAGGAATGGGATTTTCGAGGTGCTTTCGGATTAGGATGGATGGTTCCGGATTTCTACCCAAATTCATAAACGCTGGTGTTGTTTTAAGCGACGAGTGAGTCGTTGTATTTAAAGCGAAACAAAATTCCTTTAAATGCAGATCCCACTCTTTATGATCTTCAGCTAAAAACTGTTAATCATAGGCTTTAAATTACGGTTTACTCGCTCTACCGGATTCGCTTGGGGTCTATAAGGCAGTGTGGTAGTTTGCTTAATACCGTAAGCATCTAAGCGTTCAGACATTAATTTATTGGCAAATTCAGTCCCATTATCTGTCAACAAAAACTTAGGGCATCCCCATCGGTTATGATCAAATCCTCAAAAGCTTGCCATACACTTTTAGCGTCCTGCCTTCCTAAGTGGCTGAATTTCTACGTAACGAGTGAATAAATCTTCAAAACAATTACGTATCTGAAACCTCGTTTAGATTTTGGCTTCGGGCCCATAATATCGGCAGCCACAACTTTCCATGGTCCCTCGATATTTCTTTCGCCCATTAGCCCTGCCGGGGGCAATTGGCAACTTTTGTGGATTTGACATTCATGACACGATCGGACATAACAAGAGGTATCGTAAAAATAACCTGGCCAATAATAATAAGTCGCAAGACGTGCGTAAGCTTTTTCTATGCCTAAATGTCCTGATTGAGGAGTATTATGGGCTTCGAAAAGAGCTTGGGGTCTGTTTGATGCTGGAAGAACTAATTTCCACGCATCCAAATCAGGGAACAATGGATCGACTAATGGGTTTGGACGATGTGCGTAAAGAAAACCACTCTCGATTTTAAAATCGGGATACTTAGCTGGAAATTTCCGTACGTTCTCCATTTTTCGTATGTACCATGGATCATCTATGTGAGTCGGAACTACAGCTGCTACTTCTGACTCTTCCCACGCTCTTGATAAAGCGTCCGGAACTTGATGCAAAGCACCTTTACGATGTACAAATTTGATATCGTAATTTTGTAGCGCTGTATTCCATCGTGACAGTCGGCCTGCGGGGTCTTTGAGATTATTTAACCATAAAAGACTGAAATGGTCTGTTATTACGGTAAACTGTTCTCCTTGAAGATACCCTTTAAGCCTATCTGCTGACCACAGAACCGCTAAACACTCTTTTTCAGTTACAGTGTAATTGCGTTCTGCTTTGGTCATTGTTCTACTCACATAGTAGATTGGATGTTCCTCCTCATCAATTACCTGCGTAAGCACACCTGCTATCGCGTAATTGCTTGCGTCCGTCTGCAACATAAAGGGTAATGTGAGATTGGGTCGTGCTAGAATGGGTGCTTGAGTAAGGGATATTTTCAGTTTTTCAAAGGCTGTCTGTTGCTCTGCATCCCAGTGCCAACGAACACCTTTTCTAGTTAACTGAGTAAGGGGATTTTTTATTTCGGATAGATTCGGAATAAACCGGGAATACCATCCGATCATCCCTAGGAATCTGCGGAGTTGCTTGAGATTTTTGGGTGCTGGATATTCGATACGGGTTTAGTTTTGTCGGGATCAGTACACAGACCATGTTCATTTACAACATAACCAAGATATTTTACTTCGGCACAGCAAAATTCTGACTTATCTCGATTAAGTTGTAAATTCACTTCTTTTAACGCCTTCAGTACTTTACTTAACCAGAAAACATGATCTTTGAACGTTGGGTTACAATAAGTACACGAAAACATGTGGTTCCCAATCTGGTTTGATTAGTTTTTCCATGATCTTTTGGAAAGTAGCTGGAGCGTTTGTTAAGCCGTAGGGCATTCTCTTGAAGTGGTGTAGGCCTCGTCCCGGTATGCCAAATGCAGTTATTTCTTTACTGCCTTCTTCCAGTAAAATCTGATGATAAGCTTGCGACAAATCTAATTTTGAGATATACTTTGCTCCTCTTAACTTATCTAGTATATCATCCATATTTTTCAATGGATAAGCAAATCTTTTTGTTACTTTATTGACCTGCCGATAGTCAATACAAAATCGGTATTTGCCGTCAGCTTTTGGGACTATTACTGGGCAACTACACCAAGGACTCTCTGATGGTTCTATTATGTCTTCTTTTAACATACGGTCTACCTCTTCTTGCCCTGCTTTCAACATCTTTGCTGAGTACTTCCTCATCCTTTGTCTTATAGGCTCGTGACCCTGGACATCTATTTTGTGGTAAGCCAAAGTTGTCGCACCAAGTGTTTTCGGGGTTTTCGGGATAAGACTGTCTAGGACCTTTTTTATTTCTTTTTCCTCTTCTTCTGACGCTTGACGAAGGCCATCTATACTAGCTAGTGCTGGAAAGTAGCTGGGATCTTGCCCATAGGGATAAAACTGATGAACTTTCCCTGCTGGTGTCCACCATGTGTCGTTTCCGAAGTCTATCTTGAGTTCAAATAAACGTTTGAAATCAATTCCCAAGATACACTCGTACTGCAGTCCGTCTGCTACTCGGAAAGGTAAGGTTTTCTCAATTCCATCGATACTAACTGTTACGTCTAATTTTCCTTCCACAGGAACTGATATCCCATTGGCTACGCTTACGGCGCCCTTGCAAGGTTTAAATTTCCCGCTAAACTGTTTTCCTAAACCTTTTCCTATATAGGAATAAACAGATCCGGCGTCTAAAAGTCCTATCATCTTTCTTCCGTTTAGTTCTATCGAGAAAACAACCTAGGCTCAAGCTTACCTAACGGATGCCTTTGGATGAGTGAATCTGGTGATAAGACAGCGGTTGAAAACATATTTTCTACTACGCTGTTATTCGACTTATCTCCCGATTCATCCGACAGTTTAACTATTTTTACCGCTGGTGCTGGAGAGGAATTTTTCCTTTTCTTTTTGGGTGCTGGATGGGAATTTTCTTGTGTTGTGGAGGGTGCTAGAGAGGAATTTTTCCTTTTCTTTTTGGGTGCTGGATGGGAATTTTCTTGTTTTTTGTATGGTGCTGGATGGGCTTTTCCGGTATTCATAATGGGTGCTGGAGAGGAAATTTTTAATCTTTTTGGATTCATGGAACCTGTTTTCTTTCTCTTATTTGGATTTGCTGGAAATTTGGTAGTTTTGGAGTCTACTATAACGTTTTCTACCAAGGAGGACACAACGACTCCTACTGGTTCCTCCGCGAGTCGTTTCCCGCCGGTCTAGGAACTTTACACGTTGGACAATTTCGCTTCAATGTGTTTTTCCTACCACACCCTCTGCAAGAATTGTCTGGGCAATCATAGGACCAATGACCTGTGATGCCGCATGTGTGGCAAGTGTCTGTTTCCTTATTCCTTGTTTTGCCATTATTTTCAGTAGTGGGGCTATCTGTCCCGGTTTTCTGTTCTCCATTATTACTATTTCCAGCTGGGGCCTGTTTGTTCTTCTCATTTGGCCCTTTTCCATTTTGATTTGTTCCGTTTCGCTTTTTATTGTAAGATTTTCTATTATTTCCTTTGGGGTTATACGACGGGGGGTTTGAGGGTGCTGGAGGTTGCTGTAAGGCGGCAGCAGGTGCCTCTTCGTGCGTAGTGCCTGCATCACTGGTATCCCCAGTGATTGCAGCAGTTTTACCAGACTTTTTCACTTTTACTGGTTCGTACGCGGAGTTGAAGAGTTGCTCGTCGTCTTCTATTGGCGGAGGACGGTAGAGTGTGTCTTGGCGTTTGCGTGCTTCTTCCTTCTTTCCTAGCAACTGCAATTCCAAAAACGATGAAAATTGGTCTTTGTCAATTCTTCGCCTATAATCTGGATGTAGATTATCGTATGTGATCGCTAATTGTTCGCCAAGGGGCATTGGAGGCTTCAACTGATCCAATAAGTTACGGAATTTCGAAAGATATGTCGAAATATCTTCTTGCGATCCCTGTGTTCTTACCATTATCCTTTTTCTTACTTGATATTGTAAGTCTTCTTTACAATATTGGAGTCTGAATGCTTGTTGAAAGTCTTCCAATATCAACCAATTGCGATGTTCTCTGCGAAACCAACACCAGACATCTTCATCCAGTACTACTGGCAATGACCTAGTGATGTCATCCATAGTCAATTGGTATGAGCATGCACATTCCGTCAAATTTACTAGGAATGACTCTGGATCGTTTCTTTTATCACCTTTAAATTCAATATACCATTGTTTTAGAATTTCGCTGACACGTTTTTTCTCTTTGGAAGGTCGAATTATCCAAAAGTGATCCTTCTCGCCTGGTGCTTGACTGGGGGTAGGGTTGGGAATAATTGTAGGGATATTGTCTAAAATTATTTTGTGATGGTGCTGGAGGAATATTATATTGGGATTGTGGCATAACTGGAGGCTGTCGTTCGAGGTTAGGATTAGATGAACTAGTATAATTTCGTGGGAATTGCTGGACGGTTCTAGGATTTTCCTGTTGCTGGAAGGAATTGTTTTGGGTGTAAGAAGGCTGCTGGATCGGTTCACGCTGATCGTAATACTGTCGTTCATTTCCTATTCGGTACCTCGTTTCGTTCGAACTACTCGTTGCAGGTATTGGTCTTTCACAATTTCTCGTGAATTCATCACTAAATCTCACTCCTTGTGTCCTATTACCCGCCTGAGTGCGGCTTGAAATGAGCTGAAACTAGGAAACTTAAGCTTATTTTAGATACCTTAAGCTGAAAGTTAGCTCCACTGCAATAAGAACAGTGTCTCCAAGCTGCCTGCGGCATGAAATGAGCTGAAACAAGGAAACTTAAGCTCATTTTACCTACCTCAAGCTGAAAGTTAGCTTCACTGCAATAAGAACAGTGTCTCCAAGCTGACTGCGGCTTGAAATGAGCTGAAACATGGAAACTTAAGCTCATTTTAGCTACCTCAAGCTGAAAGTTAGCTCCACTGCAATAAGAGCAGTGTCTCCAAGCTGTCTGCGGTTTGAAATGAGCTGAAACAAGGAAACTTAAGCTCATTTTAGCTACCTTAAGCTGAAAGTTAGCTCCACTGCAATAAGAACAGTGTCTCCAAACTGTCTGCGGCTTGAAATGAGCTGAAACATGGAAACTTAAGCTCATTTTAGCTACCTCAAGCTGAAAGTTAGCTCCACAGCAATAAGAGCAGTGTCTCCAAGCTGTCTGCGGTTTGAATGAGCTGAAACAAGGAAACTTAAGCTCATTTTAGCTACCTTAAGCTGAAAGTTAGCTCCACTGCAATAAGAACAGTGTCTCCAAGCTGTCTGCGGCATGAAATGAGCTGAAACAAGAAAACTTAAGCTCATTTTAGCTACCTTAAGCTAAAAGTTAGCTCCACTGCAATAAGAACAGTGTCTCCAAGCTGTCTGCGACTTGAAATGAGCTGAAACATGAAAATTTAAGCTCATTTTAGCTACCTTAAGCTGAAAGTTAGCTCCACTGCAATAAGAACAGTGTCTCCAAGCTGTCTGCGGCTTGAAATGAGCTGAAACAAGGAAACTTAAGCTCATTTTAGCTACCTCAGGCTGAAAGTTAGCTCCACTGCAATAAGAACAGCGTCTCCAAGCTGACTGCGGCTTGAAATGAGCTGAAACATGGAAACTTAAGCTCATTTTAGCTACCTCAAGCTGAAAGTTAGCTCCACTGCAATAAGAGCAGTGTCTCCAAGCTGTCTGCGGTTTGAAATGAGCTGAAACAAGGAAACTTAAGCTCATTTTAGCTACCTTAAGCTGAAAGTTAGCTCCACTGCAATAAGAACAGTGTCTCCAAACTGTCTGCGGCTTGAAATGAGCTGAAACTAGGAAACTTAAGCTAATTTTAGCTACCTTAAGCTGAAAGTTAGCTCCACTGCAATAAGAACAGTGTCTCCAAGCTGTCTGCGACTTGAAATGAGCTAAAACATGGAAACTTAAGCTCATATTAGCTACCTTAAGCTGAAAGTTAGCTCCACTGCAATAAGAACAGTGTCTCCAAGCTATCTCCGGCTAGGAATGAGCTAAAACAAGGAAACTTAAGCTCATTTTAGCTACCTTAAGCTAAAAGTTAGCTCCACTGCAATAAGAACAGTGTCTCCTAGCTGTCTGCGGCATGAAATGAGCTGAAACAAGGAAACTTAAGCTCATTTTAGCTACCTCAAGCTGAAACTTAGCTCCACTGCAATAAGAACAGTGTCTCCAAGCTGACTGCGGCTAGAAAAGAGCTGAAACAATGAAACTTAAGCTCATTTTAGCTACCTTAAGCTGAAAGTTAGCTCCACTGCAATAAGAACAGTGTCTCCAAGCTGTCTGCGACTTGAAATGAGCTGAAACATGGAAACTTAAGCTCATTTAGCTACCTTAAGCTGAAAGTTAGCTCCACTGCAATAAGAACAGTGTCTCCAAGCTGTCTGCGACTTGAAATGAGCTGAAACATGGAAACTTAAGCTCATTTTAGCCAAAAGTTAGCTCCACTGCAATAAGAACAGTGACTCCAAGCTGTCTGCGGCTTGAAATGAGCTGAAACAAGGAATTTTAAGCTCATTTTAGCTACCTTAAGCTGAAAGCTAGCTGCACTGCAATAAGATCAGTGTCTCCAAGCTGTCTGCGGCTTGAAATGAGCTGAAACAAGGAAACTTAAGCTCATTTTAGCTAAAGTTAGCTCCACTGCAATAAGAACAGTGTCTCCAAGCTGTCTGCGGCTGTGAAATGAGCTGAAACAAGGAAACTTAAGCTCATTTTAGCTAAAAGTTAGCTCCACTGCAATAAGAACAGTGTCTCCAAGCTGTCTGCGGCTTGAAATGAGCTGAAACAAGGAAACTTAAGCCCATTTTAGCTGCCTTAAGCTGAAAGTTAGCTCCACTGCAATAAGAACAGTGTCTCCAAGCTGTCTGCAGCTTAAAATGAGCTGAAACAAGGAAACTTAAACTCATTTTAGCTACCTTAAGCTGAAAGTTAGCTCCACAGCAATAAGAAAAGAGTCTCCAAGCTATCTGCGGCTTGAAATGAGCAGAAACTAGGAAACTTAAGCTCATTTTAGCTAACTTAAGCTGAAAGCTAGCTCCACAGCAATAAGAACAGTGTCTCCAAGCTATCTGCGGCTTGAAATGAGCTGAAACAAGGAAACTTAAGCTCATTTTAGCTGCCTTAAGCTGAAAGTTAGCTCCACTGCAATAAGAACAGTGTCTTCAAGCTGTCTGCGGCTTGAAATGAGCTGAAACAAGGAAACTTAAGCTCATTTTAGCTACCTTAAGCTGAAAGTTAACTCCACTGCAATAAGAACAGTGTCTCCAAGCTGTCTGCGGCTTGAAATGAGCTGAAACAAGGAAACTTAAGCTCATTTTAGCTACCTTAAGCTGAAAGTTAGCTCCACTGCAGTAAGAACAGTGTCTCCAAGCCGTCTGCGGCTTGAAATGAGCTGAAACTAGGAAACTGAAGCTCATTTTAGCTACCTTAAGCTGAAAGCTAGCTGCACTGCTATAAGATCAGTGTTTCCAAGCTGTCTGCGGCTTGAAATGAGCTGAAACAAGGAAACCTTAGCTCTTTTAGCTACCTTAAGCTGAAAGCTAGCTGCACTGCAATAAGATCAGTGTCTCCAAGCTGTCTGCGGCTTGAAATGAGCTGAACAAGGAAACTTAAGCTCATTTTAGCTAAAAGTTAGCTCCACTGCAATAAGAACGTGTCTCCAAGCTGTCTGCGGCTTGAAATGTGCTGAAACAAGGAAACTTAAGCTTATTTTGGCTAAAAGTTAGCTCCACTGCAATAAGAACAGTGTCTCCAAGCTGTCTGCGGCTTGAAATGAGCTGAAACAAGCTGAAACAAGATGAATAAGGCTAGAAATATTTTCCCATTTGTCTAGAAGTGGAAGTTAGGGTCCTAAGTACGTAAGATTTTTTGACAGCAATCAGGTTATTAAAATACCATAGATTAGAGACAACTATAAGATACCCGTCTATGTGTTGACATTTCGGATGACGGCAAGAAGCAAATGTCTGGACTTTGACTGACTTGCTGTTATCATACCAATTGCAACTGACATTATTGATTTCGGAAACGTTACCACACTAGCAGGTAACTTAATCTCATTTTAGCTACCTTAAGCTGAAGTTAGCTCCACTGCAATAAGAACAGAGTCTCCAAGCTGTCTGCGGCTTGAAATGAGCTGAAACAAGGAAATTTAAGTTCATTTTAGCTACCTTAAGCTGAAAGTTAGCTCCACTGCAATAAGAACAGTGTCTCCAAGCTGTCTGCGGCTTGAAATGAGCTGAAACAAGGAAACTTAAGCTCATTTTAGCTACCTTAAGCTGAAAGTTAACTCCACTGCAATAAGAACAGTGTCTCCAAGCTGTCTGCGGCTTGAAATGAGCTGAAACAAGGAAACTTAAGCTCATTTTAGCTACTTAAGCTGAAAGTTAGCTCCACAGCAATAAGAAAAGAGTCTCCAAGCTATCTGCGGCTTGAAAATGAGCAGAAAATAGGAAACTTAAGCTCATTTTAGCTAACTTAAGCTGAAAGCTAGCTCCACAGCAATAAGAACAGTGTCTTCAAGCTATCTGCGGCTTGAAATGAGCTGAAACAAGGAAACTTAAGCTGATTTTAGCTAAAAGTTAGCTCCACTGCAATAAGAACAGTGTCTCCAAGCTGTCTGTGGCTTGAAATGAGCTGAAACAAGGAAACTTAAGCTCATTTTAGCTACCTTAAGCTGAAAGTTAGCTCCACAGCAATAAGAAAAGTGTCTCCAAGCTATCTGCGGCTTGAAATGAGCTGAAACAAGGAAACTTAAGCTCATTTTAGCTACCTTAAGCTAAAAGTTAGCTCCACTGCAGTAAGAACAGTGTCTCCAAGCTGTCTGCGGCTTGAAATGAGCTGAAACTAGGAAACTTAAGCTCATTGTAGCTACCTTAAGCTGAAGGAAAGCTGCACTGCAATAAGATCAGTGTCTCCAAGCTGTCTGCGGCTTGAAATGAGCTGAAACAAGGAAACTTAAGCTCATTTTAGCTACCTTAAGCTGAATGTTAGCTCCACAGCAATAAGAAAAGTGTCTCCAAGCTATCTGCGGCTTGAAATGAGCTGAAACAAGGAAACCTTAGCTCATTTTAGCTACCTTAAGCTGAAAGCTAGCTGCACTGCAATAAGATCATTGTCTCCAAGCTGTCTGCGGCTTGAATGAGCTGAAACAAGGAAACCTTAAGCTCATTTTAGCTAAAAGTTAGCTCCACTGCAATAAGAACAGTGTCTCCAAGCTGTCTGCGGCTTGAAATGTGCTGAAACAAGGAAACTTAAGCTTATTTTGGCTAAAAGTTAGCTCCACTGCAATAAGAACAGTGTCTCCAAGCTGTCTGCGGCTTGAAATGAGCTGAAACAAGCTGAAACAAGATGATAAGGCTAGAAATATTTCCCATTTGTCTAGAAGTGGAAGTTAGGGTCCTAAGTACGTAAGATTTTTTGACAGCAATCAGGTTATTAAAATACCATAGATTAGAGACAACTATAAGATACCCGTCTATGTGTTGACATTTCGGATGACGGCAAGAAGCAAATGTCTGGACTTTGACTGACTTGCTGTTATCATACCAATTGCAACTGACATTATTGATTTTCGGAAACGTTACCACACTAGCAGGTAACTTAATCTCATTTTAGCTACCTTAAGCTGAAAGTTAGCTCCACTGCAATAAGAACAGAGTCTCCAAGCTGTCTGCGGCTTGAAATGAGCTGAAACAAGGAAATTTAAGTTCATTTTAGCTACCTTAAGCTGAAAGTTAGCTCCACTGCAGTAAGAACAGTGTCTCCAAGCTGTCTGCGGCGTGAAATAAGCTGAAACTAGGGAACTTAAGCTCATTTTAGCTACCTTAAGCTGAAAGCTAGCTCCACTGCAATAAGTCAGTGTCCTCCAAGCTGTCTGCGGCTTGAAATGTGCTGAAACAAGGAAACTTAAGCTCATTTTAGCTAAAAGTTAGCTCCACTGCAATAAGAAAGTTTGGTACATAGCTTGAAGCTTATAACCAAAGGAGAAAAAAAGTATCAAAGTAAAACATATTAAAGTAATTGTAACCTAAAAAGTTGTTTATGACTGGAAATCCACTGTTCAAACGGCTACAAATAATGAAAAAACTTCTGGAGTTTTAAAAACAGTTACTTCGCAGAATGTCAAACATTGCAATTTTCTAAATCAAACAAAACTGATAATGAATTTGCAGTGTGACGGAAATCGTCACACAATCTATTCACGACGAATAGAGTATTTAAATTGTCGAATTGTAAGTCGTCGGAGCCTTTTGTATGTCAAGGCCAACCGACGACATTTGTTTACGTCGATCAAAGTGTACAATTACGCGCGCAATGGTACGTAGGGATGAGAGCGCGAGTGTGTGTGTGTTCCCCACTCTCATCCCTTTTTCGAAAATTAGGCGATTGCCTAAGCAGTATGTCCCGATCCGCCGATCGAGGCGGACAAACTTATCCGGTATCGTGATCGATAGTTTTCCGGCTGAGATAAGGCGCGTGAGGCGCAAAGCCGTCGATACCCGGATCATCCTCGTGAGTGAGCCGCGAGTGATTTTGGTGTGTGTAAAGGACGGGAAGTTGTGTGTGAGTGCGGACGCGGTTCGCGAGGCACTCGCCGCGGCACAGGGCCGCCTTCCACCACCGCAGCCGACGTCGTCCTCCGTTGCCCAGGAGGACACAGGGACACGGATCGGCTGGGCCATCCACGGGGCGCACCCCGGTAAGTGTATTTATATTACCGCGCGTTCCCCCCTTCCCCCGAGTGTTTGTGTGTGCGAGCTCGGGAGTGTATTCGGGTACGCCGGTACCCGAATAGCGGAGATCGGGGCTAAGTCAACCGCAGGCGAGATCTCGATCCGGTTG
>JANSJX010000472.1:0-25161 GCA_026168455.1 Theocolax elegans
AAATTAATATTGTTAATTTATATTTTAAATTACCATAGCGCTTCTATGCGTAATTTATGCGCGAGAACTATAACGATATAAAAGAACGAACGGAGAGAGAAAATACAAGGTGCGATTTATTTCACCAAAATAAGTCGAGCACCGAAAATAAAATAATCAAGTTTCCCGGAAACGAAGTACCCGCGTATCCCAACCCGAAACCTGTAGTTGGGCGCCAGCTGTAACGTGGCGATTCTAGCGCGTGCTCCTCGTCGAGCACCGCTTTCGAGGTGAGGACTTACCTGCGCGGGCCTCGCGCCGCGCTGCCGTGTCCCTCGATGCCGCGATACCGCGCACGGGCTATAGCCGTGGTACAACCGCGGTATCTCGGTGATGATGCGCCGTAAACAACGAGGACGATTCTCCGCCGCGTGGAGAATCGCCGGACCGAGTCGCACTCGGGTAGATTTGTACAAGCCGCGTGAAGGATGCGTGCTTGTGGTTGCTCGTGCCCGTCGTTGGAACACGAGGCTCGGCCGCTCAGAATGCACGTTAGCTAAAATGCTAACGTGCCCGCGGAGGCGGCTGGGTAAGCGGGAATAGGAATACGGGGATTTAATAATAAACACGCGTGAGAGTAAGAATTTACAGTTAAATATATATTGAACACTAATATTTACAAACGATATTTACAAACGAATATACTAAAGATGTACAGGCGCTCGGTAGCGCTCAATAACGCACGGTGTTAAACAATTAACAAATACTGGGTGTTTAAGAGTAAGAATCATCTAGGAACTACGGTGAAACAACGCGTAACCTCGACGGGCGCGCAGGCAATCGCGACGGTCCGGTCGCGGCTATATCCACACGCGCGCACGCGCTCGTGCGCTCCTACGTCCCACGGGAAGACGCGGGGAAATCGGGTAACCCGAGTTACCGATCTACCTAGCCACGTGCGCGAGGAAGCCTGGTTGGGCGAATCGCGCCCTCGAACCGACAGTGCTTGCTGCACTGCGTCTCGCTCTTCCGGAAGAAGGTCGATGCCACCCGATCCAAGTTGTAAACAACTTACTTGGTGCGCAGGAACGCGCCGGCGAAACGGCTACTCTCAATCCCGTTCTCTCTCTTTCTATCTCGCGAAGCTTCGACGAGTGCAAGTCGTTCCCGGGCGGCTATCCGTCCTGGAGGTGAACAGACCCGTGTCCTCAGAACGGCTTGTTCTCCGGGAGCTGCCTCGACTCACCTCGTGCACTCTCGCTCTCGATCTCGTCGCACGTCTCGCCTCTCTTACGGCTTCCGCTCTTTCTTTCACGTGAATCACGACCGCTCGTCGATACGGCTCGTAACGGACTGCCCGAGACTCGGTGTCTCGCGGCCCTTCGCGACGTTGCGCGCAATCACGTGATTGCGCGGTTTTTCGAGTATACGGGCTATTGTGCGTTTCGGAACACGCGCCCGTTATAATGTATATATACTGCAATTAATGTGTATATATATTTTTTCTGTTATAACAATGTTGCTTATAGCACACTGCTGTGATGCATTATTATTATTGGAACATTAAATAAAATAATATATATTAGATTTAAGAATAAATTAGTTATAGGCTGCAGAAATGCAGCTAATCATTAACTAATTAGTTTAAGTTAGTATATAAGCTATGTACAGGTTAATTTATTTACCTCTATAGGGTTTGCAGATGTAATAAATCTGTAATTATTAATGGGTTAAATAAGTAATAAAGAATAAAGAAAAGGTTAGAAAAGAAGAATTAAATTTACAAAAAGATAATGAAAAATACGCAAACAAGAAGAATGTTTAAAATAAATGGAAATTTTAAAAATTTAGAAACAAAATGATTTAAAATAAAGAAAAGAATCGATAGATACAAAAAGTCTTAAAAAATAAAGAAGCTCAGTTGATCAACAGGCAATGCATAGTAATTTTAGATTTTTTAGATTTTTAGAAAAGTTATTTGTTTTATTTAAAAATTTATTAATATTGCATGTGCATATTTATAAAATATGTTAAAGTTTAAATTAATAAACAAATTACTAATTAAATACTCTAATGTTTACTTAATATTATTGCAATTAAAACTTTATGGTAAGTAAAAACTATTATTTATAAAAAGTATTTCCCTAAATTATTAACAGCAGGAATAGGGGCAAAGTTCCGCATTAATACGTTCGAATAATAATAACGAATAATAACGAATATGTACATTTTGATACGCGAAAAGTTTTTTATTATAAAAAATTTTAATTGATAAATAGTAATGTTAAGTATTTTTTTTAACTACCTAATAGCTTAAACTTTATGTTTAAATAATTTAGATATATCAATATTGATATATTTTCACAAAACAGACTAAAAAATTGGCTGATTCAGCTTGACGCCGCAGGAATTGGTACATTTACCCTATATTCAGTGCAATATGAATGAATTTTTAATTTTAATATCAAAATGCAGAGAAATATGATTTTCACAATTTAATATAGTCATATATTATTGTTGTCAAATTTAAATTTAATCTGACATAAAATTTACAACAATTATTTTTTAAGTGTATGAATAAATTTTTATATATTAAAGTTTATTAACTACGACACTACTTAGTTGAAAAGATGTTCATTCAAGCATTTTATCACCATGTGAATATACTACGAAAATACTTATGTCTTATACATTTAATCAAATTATTTACAATTTTAGATTCGCATGAATTTGATAACTCCGTGAATTAGAAGTTCCTGTTAGTATAATTGACGAGGAGTATAAAAGAAAATGGAGTCAAATAGCATTGAATGAAAAAAAAGAATTTATAGAATATCGGATATCCAGACAATTTTCGGAAAATTAGTCAACCTTAGAAATCCTGACGGATATCTTCTAGTAATTAACACATTTTTTGATTACTCTAGCAATGGCAAATTAAATAACTGCTGCAAATCATACTTGTATTTAATATTCTTTTTCTGTAGATTGAAATCGACTTTTGCCAGTTTTTTGATCGCCCTGTAAATCAGTTTATAATAAATTGGCCATGCATGTCGGAAAAAAATTATTAAATTAGCTAAAACGAAGAAGTTTTCGTGCAAGGATATAAAAGATATTTTGGAAAACAACTTACCAATAGAAAATCAAGGTTTGTATTGTTATTATTGAAAGGTAAAGAAAAGTTTTATTTGAATGTAACTTATAAACTGTTATTTTTTAGATCACTCACAAACGCTGGCTTTAATTTTGCTTCCATTTTTATTCAAAAAGATTTGTAAACAAACCGTTAGATCAAAAACAAAGGCCAGTTGGGCTCCTGAAAAGTCTGAAGTTTTGAAAACTTTTGTTTATCATAATAAGGTAATATTTACTTTTATTAATAAATAACAATTTTGTAAAATTTAAATTTATATCAATTATCATTTATTTTTAGGCTATAGACAACATAAGTGTTTCTCTCAATGAAGTGCACGAGCATGTCCGAAATATACATAATGATCATAAAATGATTATCAAACCATTTGTTGCCATTAATGGTACATCATTAAAAGAAATTCAGTCAACTTATGTCGTATTTGAAAACTGTATGTACAAAGTATCGTCACCTGCACAAGGCGTTGATATTTGTTTTAAGTCGATGAAAGTATTGCAAGAAAAATACAGCTCTGTATGCAATCACGTGTGGCAATATTTAGAAAAAGCGGTTTTTCATTTTGATGTTAAAGAATTATATTCTGGTGTAACGGTTCTTATAGAACGTTTAAATAAGTTTTAATTTTCAATTTTTTATAATTTTAAAAATAAATAAATTGTATTATTTAAACTATACATTTATACATATTTATTTATTGAAGTAATTTTGAATACTTAATACTATATTTCATCGGCTTACATTTCTAAATACTTATTTATTTCATTTTGCGATTTTTGTAAAAAGAATGAAAATGGATTCTAGTCGGGAATTCACAAATCAGTTTGGTAATTCAACGCGTATTATAACGAAAGAAATGTTGGATACAGAGATGCTCAAACTCACTCTTTCTTTATATAATAATCCTCTTTTGTCACGAAATCTGTAGATGATGTCATCACCATATTTAATCATTTTATGTCGGAACAGCTTATTCCATTTTTACAAACTGAGCTTAGATCAATTCCAGAAGTTAATTCATATTATAAGGCCCAATTTATATTAGAAAAAAATAAAAATATTTTTAATAAATTTTTGACTGAACATTTGAGGTTCAATTTATTTAAAGAGAAAAGCTTATATATATCGCCGGAACTGTTTATTATTGGAGAAGAAGAAAGTTATGTTTACGATGACCATAAACAAACGTTCAAATAAAGAAAATTTATGGAGTTCATGTATCTTTAACAAAAACATTAAAAATGTTTTTACAAGTTGCAGGAGTTTTTGAACAAATTCAAAACTACATGCGTGAATTGACAGCTGCTGATCCAACATTTTTATCTCATTTCGTACATGGGAATCTATGGAAGAAAAATATCTCCCGAAAATGAACAATCGTACTGTATTTCCATTATTTTTATACTACGATGAGTTTGAAGCAGGAAATCCTTTGGGAAGCCACGCAGGGGAACAAAAATTAGGAGGAGTTTATGTTTCACTTCCATGTTTACCATCTCACCTAGCTTGTAAAATGGAAAATATTTTTATTTCGGCAATTTTCCATGCAAAGAGTTTAAAACGTTTTGGAAATGAGAAAGTTTTCTGTAAGACAATTCAGGATTTAAACACATTGTCGATAGAAGGTATTAGCATTGCTGTTAAGGACCATAATTTTCAAGTTTATTTTCAATGTGTATTAGTATTAGGGGACAATCTCTGCCTGAATACTATCTGTGGATTTTCAGAAAGTTTTACAGCAAACCATTACTGCAGAATCTGTAGTGCACCATACAGCGCGTGTCAGAATATGCTTATTGAAAATCCAAAATACGTAAGAACAATTGACTCTTACGAACAGGAGGTTCTGCTTAATAATTTTGCAAATACCGGAATCAAAGAACCTTGTATATTTAATAAAATACACGGATTTCATGTAGCTGAAAATTTCGCTGTCGACGTTATGCATGATTTTGCGGAGGGTGTTGCAGCTTATACGATTGGGAAAATACTTCAAAGGCTCATTCAAGAAAAAGTACTATCATTGGACACAATAAACGGCAAAATCGAGGCTTTTCCTTATAATGATATTGAAAAATCAAACAAACCTCGACCACTTTATTTTACGCTTGGTAAGAAAGGTGGGCAAAAATTGAAAATTAAGCAGTCGGCAGCAGAATTGCTTTGTCTGGCAAGATATTTGGGACTTATTATTGGAGATTTAATTCCGTCTGAAAATGAATTATGGAAGCTATATCGATATTTACGAAGAATTTTTGGAATAATAACTTCTCCGAAACTAAGTAGGGGTGAAATACATAATCTCCAGGAACTTTTTTATAAACATAATTCTTTGTATATTAAATTTTTCCAAAACTTAAAACCAAAAATGCATATTTGGCTTCATTACGTGAGAGTAATGGAGTTAAGTGGGCCAGTTATTCATTTTTCAACTTCAATGTTCGAGAGAAAAAATAAAACGCTAAAGGAAGTAGCTATCGGAACTGCATGCAGTACGAATCTTCCGTATACAATTGCCATTCGGCACCAATTACAAATTAGTTATGATAAAGAATTTCGCCCACGAATGAAAAGTGATGTTGTACTTGGCCCAATCAAGAATAATGATGCTTACGTACTTTTAAAGAGATTTCTTCCATTTATTAATGAAACGATGAAGATTGGGACTTTAAAATACGTAGAAATTCTAGGCAAAACTTTTTCTGTTGGAACAGTGTTTATTAAAATGAAAGAAGAAGCTCCGCAATTTGCTGTTATAAAAGAAATTTTTTATTGTAATGAAATTAGTAATGCCTATTTTCAATGTAGCGTGTACGATACTTTATATTTTAATCAATATTATCATTCATACGTTGTTTCATCAACGAAAAGACAACATAATTTAAAAGATATTAAACTAGTACCCAGACTGCCGCCGTGTTTATATATAAATAAAAATAATGAAGAGTTAATATCAACTCGATTTGATGTATAAATTCTGTAATAAAATAATATAAATATAATAAAACATTTTAACAATTTTTATTTATAATTATTAAGGATTATAATTTTTATTTATTGTAATTTTAATTACCTTGATAAAATTTAACATTTGGAGGTTAAATAAATCCATAATTTTGTCATGAATTAGGCATTTGTTGGGTACTGTATGTTAATTGATCATTTATACCCATGGTATTTAGAAGTAGATGGTTCTTTACCAAGTCAAAGAAGCTTCATGAATAATAATTATTATTATTCGTTAAGTCAAATCGTAGTTTTTAAAATAACTTACCAAAGATTATTATTTAAAAAAACTTTTACTAGAAGCGTTGTTTACTTATTTCTCTCGTGGTTTATTAGTTTGTGTATATGGTAACATAAAAAATATTTAATAAAATATTACTTATGTCGACTGTAGTATAACTAAATTAATTAATATTTACCGTTTATTCAACAAAAATCCTTGAAAATATTTACATTTTATATTTTTTGATAAAAATATTTGACATATTTCTTGTATTGTACACCCTTTATACTATAGAAGAACTATTAATATAAGAACATTAACAATTTTTAATAAGTCTTATGATTCAACAATAAATATCTTAAAAAAATGTTCGGCTTAATATACTTTTTTTCGTTAGATAGAAAGTTTAAATCGCGATTAACGATTATAAATAATTTCACAGTTTCATCTATAGTATGTTTACTATAACAAGTTAATAAGAATTTACTCGTGGAAATTGGATCAATACATAACCCATGTAAAACTGCAAAATTTAAACAATTTTTCTTATTAAATAATTTGCATGGTAACATATCGTAAGAAACTAAATAATTGTTATTCTAAACTATCTTAAAAGTTTGTATAATAAAATGAAATAATATCCTTCCATTTATATAATAAAGTAAAATAAATAAAATGAGCATGGGCAAAAGTCAAAGAGCTTTTTGACAAATATCGACAAAATTTAATAATATAACAATATAAGTAATTAATTAATGATCGATTCTTACACTATCAATGAAATCGCAGTAAATAAAAATATATTGTACTTACAGTGAAATTATACTGTTACGAATAACAAATTTAAATGTAAAAAACCATGACGCGCGAATAAGAAGGACGCGCAAGTTCATCACGCAGCGCTACAACTGAAAGGGGGCGGGGCCATGCCCAAATTACACGACCGCCGAGCGTTTTTCACACTGGCGCGTGTCGTTGCTTTTCTTACAATACGCAGTTGCAATTTTATGAATTAGCACGTACTTTTATCCCATTGCTTCTTACGATGCAAAAAAAGTAATATAAGCGATCTTAAATTGCCAACAATTTCATGCGTTTCTCCTATTAACTTATTCCATGTTTAAATAGTCCGAACAGTGTTGGCATATAAGCAATACAGTTTTCTCCGTGCAAGATGACCACTCTCGGACACCACCATTAAGGCTCTGTAGGTAATGCTATTCGCTATGGAAAAATTTGACTGAGCGCTATTTCTAAAGCTAAAAATCTGCTCTTTTTAATGGTATAATTTAAAAATTGGAAAAAATTGTTTAACAATGAATAAATTAAGTTCGAAAAAAAAATTGACGATTTTTACGTACGATTTTTTTTTTGTAATCAAGTTTTCACACGGTTACTGGTTTGAAATGATCTTCGAACCGACATATATCGTGGAGTTTTTATCTAAACTAGAAGTAACGTCGGTTCCGAAAGTGAATTTTTCACTTTTTTGTGTTCAAAATGGCGACCGAGTGCGACAATTTTTGCGAAATGTTCATGATCAATTTTTTTGCAATTTTTTGAAAATTTATTTTTTATCTTTTTTAGGATTAAACCAATTTTTCAAATTTTCAAAAAATTGCAAAAAAAATTGATCAAAACTATTTAGAAAAATTTGTACGAATTTTTTGAATTATTCTAAGAACTTTTTATTCTTGGCACTATATGCGAAAAGTGCATATCCGAAAAAAAATTATGAACATTTCGCAAAAATTGTCGCACTTAGTCGCCATTTTGAACACAAAAAAGTGAAAAAATCACTTTCGGAACCGACGTCACTTTAAGTTTAGATAAAAACTCCACGATATATGTCGGTTCAAAGATCATTTCAAACCAGTAATCGTGTAAAAACTTGATTCCAAAAAAAATCGTATGTTAAAATCGTCAATTTTTTTTTCGAACTCAATTTATTCATTCTTAAACAATTTTTTTCAATTTTTAAATTATACCATTAAAAAGAGCAGATCTTTAACTTTAGAAATAGTGCTCAGTCAAATTTTTCCATAGCGAATAGCATTACCTACAGAGCCTCAAATGGTGGTGTCCGAGTGTGGTCATCTTGGGCGTTAATGGGTTAATGAACTTCAGTCTGAAGTAACACGCTGGGGGGCGAGTTTGACTTTGTTTTTGTGTTTGCACACTCGTTTCCCATTAGGTTTTTCTAAAATAACATTTTCGCGGCCTTTATTTTTAACTATTTTGTATTTCGCGTCATAATAGAAGCTGGCTTTGTTTCCTCTATTGTCATTTAACACATTCACGTAGTCTTCTACCTTTAAGTACCTCAATGTATCTTGTAGTATTATCATATCTTTGCTTTGACTTATGTTTGGCTTCAATTTGATTTTGTCCAGCTAAAATTTTCATTTCATTTAGCCTAACCATTAAATCCTTTAAATACACATTGTAAGTCCTTAATTTTTCCTCATCTAGTATGTTTAATGGAAAACGCGCTCTACGACCGAAAACAGTTCGAAAGGTGTAAACTTGGTGGACTTGTGTTCGCTCGTATTGTATGTAAATGTCGCAAAGGGGGCTAACCTGTACCAGTCATCAAATTTGTCAGAATATTGTCTAATAAAATCTACAAGCGGGGCATGGCTTCGTTCAAGTGACCCATTTGTTTGTGGCCTGTAACCGGACGTGGTTAGGTAATTTATTTTAAAAATACGTAACATCTCTTCTACTATGTCCGATAAAAAACTTTTATGTCTGTCTGATAAGATAGCAAGGGGGACACCATATTGGCAAATAAGGTGTTTCACCAACGCATCTGCAATTGTGGCCCTTAGGTCCTTAATAGGTGCTGCAATTAAGTATTTTGTTAGGTTACATTGCATGGTTGATAAGTGGTTATTTCCGCTTAGTGTTGTTCTCAATTTGCCTACCGTGCCTATGCTTACTTTATCGAAAGCTTCGATAGGTGTATCTGTGATTATCATGGGCTCTTTTATTTTTAATCTATCAATTTTTTTCTCTTGACAGCTTTGACATGTTCTTATATAATCCAATACGTTGTTATGGATTCTCGGCCAATAGTATCTTACTCTTATTTTCTGGTATGTTTGGTTGATTCCTTTATGTCCTACTATTAAACTGTCATGTAGTGCACTAATGATGTTCTTCCTTTGCTCTGGCGTGGGTAATTCTACCTTACCGTAACATTGTAACTTTAATCGGTGTGCTTGTAAATATTTTTATTAGTAATTCGGTTAATAAGCCGGGTTCAAGAGAATCGGTAAAATCCCCTCTCCGACTTATTCGAATTGATATTAAATTTTTGTTCAACAATGGAATTTTTAGACTATTTAAACATTTTTTTATAACTGTATGTTGTAATGCATCGTAATATTTATTCTTAACAATGACTGTGAGTACGTTGTGGTTTTTATAAGGAGTTATGAGCACTTGTACAACCTTTGGGCGTTTTTGTTTTAGTGCTTTCGGATCGATTGCTCCGATTTCTTGTAATTGTCTCATTGTAGAGGTAGTCACTTCACAGTCCTGAGAGCAAAAATGTACTAAATTATCTCTCTTATAAGTAAGGTAGTGGCTAGTTGTTATTATATTGTGATCCAAAATTCGCATTTGTCAGTAAACTGGTTCCGAGTCACTTATAAAGTGGTCTGTTGTGTAGTGTATATTTCTATGTTGTCTACATTCAGTCTTATTGATATAGGAAATGGACAGATTAATGGTACATTTTCATCAATTGGTGGTTGAGTAAAGTTTATTTGTTTTCGACTTGCATGCCATTCAGAATCACTAATTTAATCTGTTTTGTTAGCCCAGAGCGCTTCAATGCATACAAAACCGAACTCATTTTTCCACAAGTTGTGCCATTCAATAACAAGTTGCAATGGCTTGTATTGTTCGTGATCGATTTGCAGTGTTTTCTTAAAGCACCTATTTGATATTCAAACTGAGAATTGTACCACACTTTCACTGTTTCTAGGTATGTTTTCTTTCGATAGAAGGTGGGTTTCATGCTTCCAGGAGTCAGAGTTTCCCACAGGTGCATGTCTGATTTTAATATTCTGGAGGGCTCCATTGCTACTAGTAAAAGATATGGACGATAATTTCATCGAAATGGACTTAATTTGTGTGGGATTAATATGACCGATCTCTAAGCCATCTGTGCAGGATTGGGTAAAGAACGACTGTTCGTTTCGCATTCTATCATTAAGTGCTAATTATTTTTTTCGAATTATTCTCGTCGTTTTACTTGCGTTTTACAACACTTCACGGAGCGAACAAATCGCTGGAAAAATCGATGCCAGCCGTAACGTAAATATTTTGAATACTCCAAGCATCGACAGGATAGCTCTTTTCGATGCTTGCAACTAATGCAACTGATGTTTTGAATGCAAGGTTAACGTGTCATCAAAGATTACGGTAACGCTACTGTTGGATATCGGCACTCAAAATATAAACACTAAAGGTCGAAAAATAAGTACTGGTGTATTATTCGACGTGTCATAAATTACATATAAGACGCGTAATTTACTACCACTAGTCGTCAGTGTCATCACCACTTGTACCCACGTGAAAAAAAAAGTCTAGTCTGGTTAAATGTTCTATACAGAAGTATGTATACAGGCTAGATATAAAAATGATTCTATGCAATCTGTATACAGCCTATGTATAGCCTGTAAATAATTTTTTTAAAACCATATTTACAGATTGTGACAATGTGCTTTGCACATGTCAAGAGCGAGCGACTGAACCCCTGACAAACACCTACCTACCCGGATAAGCTAAACGAGTCCCTAGCTATACTACCTACCCATATACTATTTCCTAGTTACCTACCCGCACATTAACTACGCCCTACCTACCCTCACAGTCTAATAACCCCACCTCAAGCGCAACACACACATGCAGCCGAAGCACTAGGTGATCCTGGCGATGAGGATCTTGGGCGAGCTCAAATCATCAGGTGGGCTCCTCCGAGTCTGGCACAGCCAACAGGATAGTCAAGGGAGGCGATCACAAGGAAGCCTCAAGGACCCTCCGAAGCCTCACAGCATAGCAGCCAAGGCGATGAGGTGGTACCCAGGCAGGAAGCGAAGAACCTCCAACGCCAAGCAAGATACAGCTGTAAAACAGATATTAATAAGAACAAATACGCATTAAAAGGGGTAAGGAGCAAGGAAGAGGATCAACAGCAATCGGCAGAAGACACAAGACAAGGGAAGATCTGTACAGCCGTATATAATTACTACAGCTGTACAAGGAAAGTATAGGACAAAGAGGTTAGGTTGCTGTACACAAACAACGTGTACAGCAGACCTTGTAAAATACTAAACACCTGAACACGCACACTAGCGTGACCCCAACACTGAAGGAATTACCTGGAATAGTTGAAGACCTGGGACCGGTCGTTCTGGTACGTCGTCGTCGTGGAGAGATGATCGAGGCGGCGTCGGGCAGCAATGCAGCGGCGGGTGAGCTTCGTACCTGAAACTCACGCCGTACCAATTAGTTGAGATAAGCAAGACGGAACGACGTAATAATTACCCAGGATGAAGTCCTACAGCATCGCCGAGAGGTACACTGCACCAGGTCAACAAACGCCATACATCTGACTTGTAACGATACAGCCTGAACACTGCGGCACTCGACACGCTCGCACGACGCGAGATCGAGGTGCCGCGCACGAGTACGTACTGCGCAGGCGCGCGGTACGAACACGGGACTCTCGAGCACGCCGAGAGTCAGAGCTCTACGGTCCGCCGTCCTGAACGGACTACCTTTCCGACTAGCCCGATATCGTGTCCGGTGCCTCGAAGACAAGGCGATAGCGATTGTGTGACGATAGTGTGCGAGAGAAGCGATAGGAAAGAGAGAGAGAGAGATAGAGATTTGCAGCTCCCGACCAAGTGTTCCGGACACTCTGTTAAGGTTGGTGTGATTATTACCTCTCTCGGCCGACGGTACCGCCGTGTACCCCAGGAAGTGCGTGCGAGCATCCCGTCCGTCCCATCCTTCCCCTTCCCCTCCCCTACAGCGAACCGGGATACGCACGGTGGAGCACGGCTCCAGGTATTTACCGATAACCCGCGTGTTATCGAGATTCGTCGCGAGTTAACGCGGCTGGCGCCCACCCCCTATTCATTTTATTATTTTAATAAATAACTATTTTATTAATAAGATTGCTGACCCTTATTAACCTGCACCCTGATCCCCAGTGCAGCGTTACAAGATATATTTATACTTACGATCTTGTTTTTAGATTTTAATAGAATTAAAAATTTCTATTTATTAATAATCTATAATTTTTGTATTCAATAAACGGTTTAATTAATATATAAATTAATATGGAATGAGCTTTGACGAATATGAATAAACTTGAAACTAGTAGACAACAAATATTTATTTTTTTTTGGATGCACTCTCTCTCTCTTATTTCGAGCAGCCTGGAACACATACTTTTAATAACAAGCCTCTCATCAACTGGTTTCCAATTTTCCCGTTTTGCATGTAACTCCACGTATTCTACAAAAAATCAAATTAACGTTTTTTGTTATTTTTTGATTATTGAATAAGATCTATTTTAATAGGATACTGTTAATTACTCACTTATAATAGTGTCAACACCTTCTCGATGTAACCCATGTCTCTGTTCATCTATCAAATTGGCACGTTTGCCTTTCAAAGAACACGTCGACAACGCCGACTCTTTTTGCATTACTTAAAGATAAACTCTTAATAATAATGTAATAACTCTTATTAATAATAATGATTAATCGAAATACAACATAAATTATAAACTACTGAAGTAAAATACGTACATTTTTTTCTTGATGTACATTTGTAAATTTTAAAGTCCAAACTCCGTCCTTATCCACATTTTTATTTGCATCACTGGGTTGACTGGCGCAGCTTCAGAATTTGCAAAATTCGAATCATTTTCCAAATCTATCTGAACATTGAAAGTTGAGGCTTTGTCGATCAAATTAATTTCTGCATCATTTTCGTCATCCAAACATTGATAATTAACAATTGCTGGTACTTTCTTAATAGTTTGATAAAAAGATGTTACAAATATAATTAAATTTGTTTAAATTAGGTATTAAGGACATGTAAAATTAAAAAAATTGAAATCCATATTTATTTTTTAAAGAACAATGCGGGTTAACTTTTTAGTAAATTATTAAAAACCTTTTCTGTCTTTGTAGAAGGCGCACAATTTTCCTTGAAAATTTCAGTACAACTTCCACTGTCGTTATTAAATTCAAAGCTTGGTTCCTGAAATATAACAAACGCTTTAATAAATAATTAAAATTGTGCTTCAAATCACAGATATTACATTTACATTACATTTTCAAAACTAAAACTTGTATTTGCAGTCGATGTGCTTGGTACACCTTCAAATATATTTATCGATCGTCTGCTATTTTTTTCTTGAAAATCGATTTTCGAAATCGATTTTTCTTTACTGGCAACAGTTGCTGCAGGTGGTCGATCTTCTACCATATTTATTGATCGTCTGGTTTGTTTATAAACGTCTACTTTATTAGTTACTTCACTTTGAGCTTTTACAGGTTCCGTAACATTCTTTAAAAATTCCAACTTCTAAAACATTAACAAAAATTAAAACTTATAATTACAAACAGTTATATGCACTGATGTAGACAACTTACTGTATTCAGCGACTGCAATCTTTGTTGCGCTTCCATAACATTGGCAATGCAACTATCGAGGTCAGTCTGTATAACCTTTATTTGATCGGTGATCCAACTATTACTAGCACCGCGTTTCATTTCCTGTGATGATGACGATGATATAATACAATTGGTTGAAGTTTTAGCTCGTGAAGGTTTTTTAAGTTGAGATTGAATTCCTAATTCGTTAAAGATAGATGCTTCCATAATATTATGTATTCGTTTTTAATATTTTTTTCTTTGTTTGATTCCTATAAATTATAAAAAATTGTTGTATCACTTAAATATAAAAAAAAAGACATTTCAAGAAAAAAACAGAAAAAAGTAATTAAAAAATTTAAGTTACGTCTTAATGCGGTAATAATTTACACACACACGTTCACGTACACACACACACTCACACTCACACGCACGCACGCACACACCTGCACATGCATACTGGAAAATGCACACGCACACACGCATGCACGCACGAACATACGCACGCACACACACGCACTCGCACACGCACATACACATAGAAAGTAAAACATGTAGATGCAATCTTTAACTCATGATAAAAGTTGAAAAATTTCTTCTACTGCGTTAACATCAAACACTCATAGAAAAAGGGGATTATATTGATTGCTAACCCGTGCGCATCTGTTTAAAGCATCGAATCCTAGCTATACCCGATACCGTGGGTATAATCTTTGTTTTTACGATCGGGAAAGCGCGCGCATTCGTACAACGCGGTATTTATTTATTGAGCGTATGTCGCGTGTAACAGCTGCGGTATATTGAACAATATGTCTCACCTCAGTAATTTTTGGACGCTTCGGTTTCGGCAAACTCTCTCCATCACTATCACTCGAAGATAAACACAAATCTACTGTACATCCTGAATTTTTTGTGTTTCGTTTAACGACTTTCTTTTTTGGCAGACCATTGGAAAATTGAGCAAAATTGTGTGCATTTCCGCAATAAGTTGTTGTTCATCAGCTGTAATAATAAGATTATTATATAAGCAAGCCATAAAAATGTAAAAGTAGTCTGATTAATTAAGCCTTACTTGATTTTTTAAGTATAACTCCATTGTAGGGTATTCCTTTTTCGGAATCTTCCGGATACATAAAGGTTACCTGATCTCCTTCTTTCAAAATTTTTATTCTTTCATCAATCAAAATAGAATGCTTATAAATAACGCAGAAAGAATTGTCCTCGCAACAAATTAAAAATTGTTCCTTGTCCATTTTCGAATTAAAAAACTAAATCTCTTTGGGGTTAAATAACTCTTCTGTTTACGTATGACGTTCGAAAAATTAGGTTTGAATAACATGACATTTGCTCAACTAATAAAACAAAACTACCATAGCAACGCTTGACAATAACCTTTTGATTTGCGACTGAAAGCAATTTCCATGGAATGTCAACAATCCGAAAGTAAAAGTTAGAGAGCATTGTTACGTGTCATTGCATTTTAATATCATGTCACACTATCGTAGATGTTTAGATTGTGAGGAAAATTAATTTTAATAATGCAATTAACTAACTAGTTATTTAGACATTTAAACTATCATAAAATATGTTCACTTTCTTCGATCCTCCCTAATTTTTTAAACAATTTAATAGAATTCAGACGTTTCTATTGCAACGCTTCGTCGAAGAAGAAAAAAATTGAGAGAAGTGCAACAAAGTTACGCCGATGATCAAGGATTTTCTTTAATCGATTCACAAGATGATGACATGGAATTAGATAACGCGGTAAATTTTATTACTACTTAAATTTAGGGCGCACGTACGATGAAAAATCGAGATATATGGAGTAGTAATAGCTAAATTACATACATACCTAAGCTTCTACTCTATGCAGGATTCTAACATTTTACAAGTATTGCAAAAGTAACGAATTTGTTTTAATAAATATTTTATATGAATTGTAAATTAATGAATACTTGTATGTAAATGAATAATTGTAAATTAATGACGGAGATAAAGAAAACATAGCTAAAATATGAAAATTGATAAAATCAGTAGAAAAGTAAAAATTTCATCGTACATTAAGTAGTAAAAATTTAATGAAAATAGCTTCTAATTTTTTCTTTACTTTTACGTTAACATTTGTTTAAAAATTTATATTTTTATGACACTGTGCGATTAGTGTCGGTTTTAGTCACTCTTATTTACGCAAATATCATAACTGTAGTTTTCGATACTCGTATGAAAGTGTTGATTTTCAACTCGCGCGGCTTCTATCGCCCGAGTCGAAAACCATCTTTCACATGTGTATGAAACATTATTTTTCGATATTGTGGGCGTACATTCAATTTTAAAAGCCGGACAGTGCCAGAAATAGCACTTTACGCACACTTTATCGAAAAATATTTTTTGATGCTGTGTGCGGAAAATCCTAATGTTAATATTTTTAATATTTTTAAATTGCGATTTTTCGCTGAGTGTATCAAAAAGTATCATTCGCAACACGTGCGCTGCCAACTTACTACCTCGTATGATAAAACACTCGGTCCGACTCCAACAAACCTCGTGCTTTTTTAGCACGCGTTCGTCGGTTGTAACTTTTTGTGCACTTGTTACGAAATATACTAGTTCGACACGCTTTCTAAAAGTAATTATAACCGCACTTATCTCAAAAAGTACATTTCATATTTACTTATTAAGAGACATTCTTTTAAACGATTTGCTTGTCATCGTAGGAGCTATCTGCAGCAGAATCGATATATAGTGTCGATGAAAGTGACGATCAATGCTCCAAATATTGTTTTGCGGATTCAATATCGTCGCCTCTTACGAAGACTAGAACGCATTTTACGTCTTCCGCAAAAATTAGTATGTTATCAGTTTCTTTATGGAAGAACAGCACGTTTAGGGTTTTTACCGCGAAGACTAACACGTCTATGGTTTGCTCCGCGAAAACTAGCATGTATGACCTTTTCTCCGCGAAAACTACCACGTTTTCTCTCCGCGAAGACTAGCACATTTTCTTCCCAAGTATTTTCAAATTCTAATGAATGCTTTAGATAACATTGGGAATTAAATAAAAATTAAAACGTGAAAATTGATCAAGCTTAAATTTTACATTATATTAAAGTTATCTTTTCGAGCGATTTTGTAAAAAACTCCCCTATTCTTGCGAAAAATACTTAAAACATATATATTTTATGATAAATATGTGTAACATAAGTTAATGCATCATATTACTGACAAAAAAATTATTATTATAATTACTAAGTGATATAAAAAAAAGAGACAGTGAGAGGAAGAGATAGGCAGACAGATAGAGAGAGATAGAGAGAGAGAATGAGAGATAGAGAGAGAGAGAGAGAGAGAGAGAGAGAATGAAAGATAGAGAGAAAGAGAGAGAGAATAAGAGAGAGAGAATATGTCTCTCACTCTCTCTCTCTCTCTCTCTCCTCTTGGTAAGCGGCGCCTGCTTCTATTTTTGACTCCTACATTATCTGTGTGTTTTAATCGTACTAATATTTGTGTGGGGAGTTTAATACTTTTAGATTTGGAGTAGGACTCTTCAAGCTCTAAATTACGTAAAAATATACTACGTTGCTCCACTATTTTGAGCTCAAGAGTCCTTTTTAAGTAGCCTAACCTAACTTCATCATACCAAGGGAGTCAAGCAGCCAACGAATTCAGCGTTTTAAAAGATTAAATGACTGGTCGCTGCAGTGGTCATCTTTACCGTAAGATTTCGTCTTCCACTGGAGAAGAGTATGATGTTGGCGAATCTGACCAGTAAAATAACCAGTTAAATAATCGTCAGCGACAGTTAGTGACGTGTAGTGAAAGATTATTATTATTGTTTATATTTTTTTGGAAATTATTAATAACTTTAAGATCTTTCGTTGCTGTTTATTCTAAGTGTTAGTGTTTACTCTAATGTTAATTCTAGTGCGTCATTTTTAGTCGCTTCGTGTTATTATATTATTTGAGTTGTAATATAACAAGCTACGGTCGTACGAAGCATGAATACAGTTACTTAGAACGTATGCTGTGAATCTCTCGCGTTTATGTATCAAATAGATTCTATTTTAGCCTTATTGCTAGCACGTGGTACGGTCACACGGAGCGTGAGCTATGAATCTCTGGCGCTCACGAATTTAACTGTATCTATTTTTAGCTCTTATTGTCACACGTGGTACGGTCTTGCGGAGTGTAAGCTGTAAATCTTTAGCCTTCGGGAAAAAATAGTAAACTATACATCATTTACTACGGTCACACGGAAAAATTTCTGGCGCTATTCTGTTAATTTATTCTGTCAATTTATTTGTTTGCTTTATTACATTTATTATAACTAATTAATATTGTCAAAACTATCTGTTTTAATTGTTAATTTTTTAATGATTTAACTCACGAGCTACTGTTTTTAATGTATTTAAATTGCGAGTTTTCTTATCTCTTACAGAGTTTTGATTTGGTTTTAGCCTTTGTAATTGTTCACAAATACGGATTATAATTTTATTATTTTATCTTCGCAATAATGTTGCTATTGTAAATGAATAAGAATCACGTTTCTAAGTCGACGAAGTGTAGTAGATGCGCTAAAAATATTTCTAATTCGTTAAGAATATGTAACGTATGCGATAAGATATTTCATCCGGGATGCGTAACTTATTATTTATTGAATAAGCCATCTGATTTATGTTGCAAGTTGCATATGGGAGACCCTATCAGTAAATCGCATTACTTGTTATATCACTCTTCAAGATCATCAAGTTCTTCGGCTTCTGCTCGTAAGCTTGCTTTTGATTGTGCTCGAGATTTGAACGTTGATAATTTAATTTCGGATTGTGATACCCGTGTTGCTCATACTCCGAATGAAAATATGTCGAGTTTACCAGAAAATTGGGATTCCATGACATCATCCCAACAGATGGCCTTTATGATTTCAAATGCGCAGAGAAACACTGATTCTATAAATAAAAGGTTAGATACCATCTGTTTGAGTTTAGAATCCCAAAATAATCGTATGAGTGCTCTGGAATTGGAGAATACCGCCTTGCGTGCAGAAGTGCAACAGCTCAAGGATCTTCATGATAGAGGTGTACCAAATTCTGAAATTAAAATAACGGGAATTCCATCCTCTTGTACGGTTCCTGTAGATATTTTGGCCAGACAACTTTTAGATTTTTGAAATTGGAACATATAAAACAAGATATTTTGGCTACCCGATTATTCAACCCCAGGAGCATGCCTTCTTCTAGTAATGGTATGAGTGAGACTTCTATGACTAAGCAACGTTCTTCAGCTACTGCCGTTTCGTTAATTGTAAGATTTAAGTCTCCTGAGGTTCGTAATTTTGTACTTGATGCCAAGCGGAAAAAGGGAAAAATTTATTATGGTAATTTGGTTAAAGATGCGGGTGTTTTTTCAACTAAAACTGTCGAATTATTTGAGATGTTGCCTCCCGCATTGCATGAGTTACGTCTGTTGGCTAAATCTAGACTAGAACCATTGAATTATAAGTACATCTGGACCAGGGATAGTAAGCTTTTTGTACGTAAGGATGATAAGTCAGAGCGTATCCAGATCTCTACGATTACAGATATTGATCGATTACAATGACTGACCGATGACACTGGTACTCATCTGGCAGTTGATCCTTCTGTTTTACGTGTTGCTCAAATTAATGCGAACTCGATCATGGATCATCACGCTGATATTGAATTTCTTTTGATATCTGAGAAAATTGATGTGTTGTCTGTCTCAGAAACATGGTTAACCCCAGATCGCCCAAACTCTATTTTTAATATTCCCAATTATACTTTAGTTCGTAATGATAGAGGTTTACCTTCAGTTACTGGCAAGCGAGATTTCATGCAGGGTGGTGGTGTTGCCTGTTATGTTCATAATAGATTCTCGTTACGCGTGATTGAAGACCCTCAAATAAAGATTTAAACGAAACTGAATATTTATTACTTGAGTTATCGGTTGCAGGTTCGTTAATCTTATTGGCTTCTGTTTATCGTAGACCTAAAGGACATGTATTAACTAAATTCTTTAATTCTCTCCAGGATCGGGCGCAAAAGTATAAAAATATTATTGTTGCAGGAGATTTAAACTCTAATTTACTTACCGATGACTACTATGGCGCTCATCTTAAAAACCTAATTCGAGAAAACTCCCTTTATTTAGTATCTTTTAATGCAACCCATCATACAAATACCTCGGATACATGGCTTGATGTAATGATGGTCGACACTGACGATAAGATTGTTTTCACTAAACAATCGTCGAGTCCCTTTATAAATGGACATGATTTTATTTTAATAGATTACAGTTTGTGTTGTAGGATAGCCAATCATATTAGTTATACTTTTCGTGATTTCAATCACTTTTCTTCAGCTTGTTTTAATAATTCTGTTGGAGCTGATTTGTCGACTTTACGTGATATTCCATTGGAGTCTTGGACGGTTGATTCTTTTCTAGATTCATTGCGCTCACATCTGTTAGCTAATTTGGATATTTCAGCACCGTTTGTTACGCGCCAAGTGCGCCCACGTCCAGCTCCATGGTTTACCTCGTGATCTAAAAGAGTTATGTAAGGAGAGAGATCGTTTATACAAGACTTCGAAACGTCACTGTGATCCTGCTTTATTGATTGAATATAGGATAGTTCGTAGGGATTTGAAGCGTCGACTTCGAGCTGCGAGGGATAAATATTATGAGCAAGAATTGTTAGTATCCTCGGATCAATCTCATGGTTGGCGCCTTTTGCATAAAATTGGGCTAGTCAGGGATTCACTTACTTCTCCCTTGAAGTTCTTTAATGCTGAGGAGTTGCTTCAGTATTATACTGTAGTAGCTAATCGACACCCGTCATGTACATTAGACCAGTTGAAGGAGGTTTGTGAGTTACCTTATTCGCCAGATTGCCCTGTTTTTTCTTTTCGTCTTGTTACGTCACTTGAGGTTATTGCTGCATTATCCTTCTGCCTACCGAAAGCTAGGAGTCGTAGTCTGGATGGCCTCTCCTTGAGGTATCTCAAAGATGCTTTTTCAGTTATTGCTCCATATCTAACAGACTTATTTAATCTATCAATCTCAACAGGAAAGTATCCCTCGATTTGGAAACGTGCTGCGATTGTACCTCTTAGCAAGATAGCTAAGCCTCAGTCGCCTTCGGATACTAGACCAATTGCTAATCTTTCCCATCTTGCTAAAGTCTTTGATAGATTGGTAACTTTGCAAATAACATCGTTTTTGGAAAATAATAATCTTTTATCTGATTATCAGTCTGGTTTCCGGAGTTCGTTTAGCACTCAGACTGCTTTATTAAAGGTTACAGATGATATACGTCTTGCGATGGAAAACGGAATGATGACAATTTAATTTGTTTGATTTTAAAAAGGCCTTTGATACGATAAGTCACTTTGAATTATTTAAAAGTTTAAAAAGATTGAATTTTCATAATGAGGTAATAAATTGGTTCTACTCGTACCTCAATGGGCGTTTCGCAGGCCGTTGTTGATCTCGATAATTCGTTTCTTCGGTTATGAATACTTCTTCAGGTGTTCCCCAAGGGTCAACTCCAGGGCCAGTGTTATTTCTGGTTTTTATTAATTCTATTATGAATGAGTTGTCTTATTGTAAAGGGATGCTGTTTGCTGATGACTTACAGCTCTATATTCACTGTATTCCGTCTGATATTAATAGTTGTATTTCAAGATTAATCCATGACGCTTATAGAGTGATGGATTGGGCGCGATCTCATGGTTTGGACATTAATTTTAATAAACTAAGGCTATTGTTGTTGGGTCTTCACAGCAGCATAGGTTTATAGATAAGGGTCTTTTATCACCTATTGTTATTGATGGCCATCGAATTGATCTTGTAGATACTGTTAAAAACTTAGGTCTGATTATTACTGAGAATTTCCATTGGAATTCCCATGTATCAAGAATAGGTTTCAAATGTGCATGGTGTTCTCCATAAATTGCGGAATAGGGGAAACTTCTTGTCTGTTACAATGCGTGCGAAATTAGTTATGATGTTAATTATGCCTCATTTTGACTATGTTTGTTTAGTATTATGTGATTTACCAGATTACTTAAATTTGAAGCTCCAACGCCTCCTCAATACATGTGTACGTTACATTTTTCGCCTTAGAAAGGATGCGAAGTTAGATTCGTATTACACTAAGTTAAATTGGTTATCGGTTACTGCGAGACGTCGATACTTCTTGGGATTATCGACCTATCACATATTAACAAAAAAAAGACCTGATTACCTTTATGTTTTACTTCCTCCACCCAATAGTGAGATTCGTCGCTCTGTTCGTTTAAACTACTCCTCCTTTCAACGACCTCAAGCCCTTACTAGTGTCTACCAAGGGTCCTATACAATTCAAGCGATGGATTTTGGGACTCATTGCCTTCCTCTATTAGACTTAGTACTAGCGTTTATTTATTTAAGAATCGATTATATGAGTATCTGATGAATAGCGATGTCTTATAAATTTGTTTTAGTTTAGATTATTTATTGTTATTGGCTTTAAGTCATCAACTACTGCTATCTAATGGTCGCTTTGTAATGTAATACTAACTAATTTGTTATATTTCGTTTATTCTATGTTTTTATATTCTTTTTACAATTTTATATTATGCGTTTATATTTTTTTTACAATTTATATTATGCGTTTATTATGTTATAAACATTTATTTATTTATAATGTAACTTTCTGTTGCCTTAAGGTTACTTGTAACTTAGGCATAATAAAACTTTTCAATCAATCTCTCTCTCTCTCTCTCTCTCTCTCCATCTATCATTCTCTCTCTATCTCTCCTTCCATCTATCATTCTTTCTCTCTATCTCTCCATCTCTTTCTCTCTATCTTTCATTTTCTCACTTATTCTCTTTCTCTTTCTCTCTATCTTTCATTCTCTCTCTCTCTTATTCTCTTTCTCTTTCTCTCTATCTTTCATTCTCTCTCTCTCTTATTCTATTTCTCTTTCTCTCTATCTTTCATTCACTCTCTCTTATTCTCTTTCCTCTTTCTCGTCTATCTTTCATTCTCTCTCTCTTATTCTCTTTCTCTTTCTCTCTATCTTTCATTCTCTCTCCTCTTATTCTCTTTCTCTTTCTCTCTATCTTTCATTCTCTCTCTCTTATTCTCTTTCTCTTTCTCTCTATCTTACATTCTCTCTCTCTTATTCTCTCTCTCTTTCCTCTCTATCTTTCATTCACTCTCTCTAATTCTCTTTCTCTTTCTCTCTATCTTTCATTCTCTCTCCCTCTCTCTCTCTCTCCATCTATCATTCTCCTCATTATCTCTCCTTCCATCTATCATTCTCTCTCTATCTCTCCTTCCATCTATCATTCTCTCTCTCTCACTCTCTTTATGTCTCATTCTCTCTCTATCTCTCCTTCCATCTATCATTCTCTCTCTCTCTCACTCTCTTTATCTCTCATTCTCTTTCTTTATCTACCTCATTCTCTCTCTCTCACTCTATCTCTTTATCTCTCCTTCTCTCTCTTTATCTATCTCATTCTCCCTCTCACGTCTATCTCTTTATCTCTCATTCTCTCTCTTTATCTATCTCATTCTCTCTCTCTATCTCTTTATCTCTCATTCTCTCTCCTTATCTAGCTCATTCTCTCTCTCTATCTCTTTATCTCTCATTCTCTCTCTTTATCTATCTAATTCTCTCTCTCTATCTCTTTATCTCTCATTCTCTCTCTTTATCTTACTCGCTCCCACTCTCACACTCTATCACTCTCTCTCTCATTCTCGCTCTCGCACTCTATCTCCCATCCACACTTCTTATTCTCATCTCTCTTTCTCTCTATCTTTCATTCACTCTCTCTTATTCTCTCTCTTTCTCTATATCTTTATTCACTATCTCATATTCTCTCTCTTTCTCTCGATCATGTCATTCACTCTCTCTTATTCTCTCACTTTCTCGTCTATCTATCATTGTCTCTCATATTTTCTCTCTCTCTTTCTCGTTATCTTCATTCTATCTATCTTATTCTCTCTCTTTCATTCTCTCTCTTTTATTCTCTCTCTCTTTCCCTCTATCTTTCATTCTCTCTCTCTCTCTATATATATATCTCATATTCTCTCTCTCTTTCTCTCTATCTTTCATTCTCTCTCTTTCTCTCTCCCTCACGCTATCTCTCATTCTCTCTCTCTCTCTCTCTCTATCTGTCTCTCTATCTCTTCCTCTCACTGTCTCTCTCTCGCTCTGTCCTCATTCTCTTATTATCCGTCCGTCCGTCCGTCCAACAAACATCATCTTGGCGTCAGAGAGAATGAGTCAAAGCGAGAGAGACAGTGAGAGGTAGAAATAGGAAAAACAGATAGAGAGAGAGAGAGAGAGAGAGAATGCGAGATAGAGAGAGGGAGAGTGAGAGAAAGAGAGAGAGAATAAGAGAGAGAGAATGAAATGAAGATAGAGATTGAAAGATAGAGAGAAAGAAAGAGAATGAAGGATAGAGAGAAAGAGAGAGAATAAGAGAGAGTGAATGAAAGATAGAGAAAACGAAAGAGAGAAGAAAGAGTGAATGGAGACAGAGAGCGAGAGCGAGAATGAGAGATAGAGAGAGTGAGTGATAGAGTGCGAGAGAGAGAGAGAGAGAGTGAGTGATAGAGTGCGAGATAGAGAGGGAGTGCGAGAGTGAGAGTGAGTAATAATGAGGGAGTGTGAGAGGGAGAGAGTAAGGAAAGAATAAGCAAGTGGGAGGGAGAGAGAGGTTATTGGAGACAGAGAGAGAGAGAGAGAGAGAGAGAGAGAGAGAGAGAGAGAGAGAGAGAGTTAGTGCAAAATAACTGTTTTTGCACTTTGCATTCGGATCTTTTTGCCCGTGCAGAAATACATTTCGCGAGCGAAAGAAGAATATTGCGATTCGCGGCGGTAGACAGTTAAATTCTATATACTTTCATACGAACATTTTGACGTGCGACTGGTCTCTGACAGTCAAGTATTAACAGAGTTACGTGTATTTAAAGTCATTTGTACCATTTGGGGCTAAGTTGCTCAAAACCGTGGGGCTAGTTTGCTCTATCGGAAATACACGTATTTAAGTAAATTTTACGTTAGATTCAAACTAAATTGAACAATAGTTCTTACATGTAGTTACAT
>JANSJX010000473.1:0-25141 GCA_026168455.1 Theocolax elegans
AATTTAACGATATCGTGATAATGACATGACGTCGCATACAATTTCCTTTTGAGCATTAATATAAAAATCACTTTGGCTGGTGGTTTTGGTTGCTAATGGCCCGGAGCAGAGGTGGCTCCCGGGCACCGCCATTCCATAAGCTTCTATACTCGCTAATTCTTGCGCCTCGTGGCTCGTATACGTTTCGCGCAATTCTTTCCCACTGCGGTATTGCTCAACTATTGCGGAAATTCGGTACTCTGCGTATTATGTCTGCACATTATTACAAATTGATTGGGAATGCTTTGACGTACCTTAGCTCATTGCTCTATGGAATTCAGTTGCGGTAAAAAATAAGGCAAGACAAGCCAGAATTTGTTCAAGATTACCAAGTACAATTATGTGCGTTTGTATATAATTGTATAGGTCTAATATACACGTATGAAATCAATGTACATATACCTTTTCAATTGTATATTTGTAGGTATATACAAAGTAAATCATGTGTAAAAACATAATATTTAGATTTTTTCCGTAAATATATAAGGTTCATAAAAGTTTTCCAACAATGACAAACAGAATGTTACTGGGTTTTAACAATACCGTTACTCATCAACGTTACCAAGGTTTTTTTTTTGTTATTTTGTTAATTCAGTAATTCCTTGCGTAACTTTGATTATGTCTATTCGTTGAACAGTTCACTCGCCCGTTCATCTGTAGTAAAGCGTACTTTTCGTTTCGGTACAGTAAATCCAGTGTGCGATTAAATCTTTGGGCGAGACGCGGTCATATGTATATTATGTATATTATATACGCGACTAGAATAATGTAGATGCCACCGTGACGGAATTTTCTAGTTGACTTTTTGGTTATACGTATTCGAATGACTGTGCGGCCGAATAATTTAATTTCGCGATATAAAATACGTACGAGATGAAATACGACAAAACGTTGAAAATAATTAGTTAGACAAAGGAGGTACGAGGGATATGTTATTATTTGGTAGGGAGAGAATACATAAGAGAGATTGTAAGGAAGGGAACTCGAGTCTCCGAAAGCAGCATTTCCTTAAACGAGTAAAGATTTCCGAGTAAAGGTCGAGGGGGTATACGAACCTCGACGTATTTGGGGCGAATCCGATTAGGAAGGGCTCGCGGAAGAAGGGCAAACCCAAAGGAAGCGTGAGTGACGCGCTTTCCGTGGATTCTGTTACGCGAGGGACGAATCCTGTGAATGCGAGCGAGAGTGAGAGCCACCCCCTCACGGCCGATTTAAACTTTTCGCCCAAAGCCCGGAGCCCGGAGCCCGGAGGGGATCGCTCCTATGTCTCTCTTTCTCTCTCTCTCTCTCTCTCTCCCTCGGCTTCCTTAGCAACACCCCTCGACTTCGCAGCTCTTTCCGCGGAGGATATATATCGCACTCCCGCGGCAATTAACATTGTTGCCAACTGTTGATGTCACTCCGAGACTCGGCTCGGTTAATCGGTTAATCGGTTAATCGATTGCCACTCCCGATCCTGCTCCAGCTCCCACCCTGACTCCTTCCTACTTCGTCCGTAAACGCACACACACCTTACTACACTACCAAGTATCAGGAACCATGGCACTGCAATTCTACGTCCCAACATTATCTACCTTTTTTCTCTCGACTTCCTCGACTTTCCAATATTCTATACGCTTCTTGCTGTTTCCTAACTTTCTTTTCCTCTTCACATCATTTCATGCGTATTATTACTGCTATCCCTATTTTCTTTAATTGTGTCACTCAGGTTGCTATTGAGCTAGAGTACCGACCGCCAACTGCCGGCCGCCGGGGGGGCACTATACTGACTCCCCTTCACCTAAACGAGATGTCAGACCCAAATTTTAGGGATCTACACCTTTCAATCCAAGAGTTATATTTCAAATAGTGAATTCAAAAATTGGACGAAAACCAAATCGATACTTTAAAACAAAAAAGCGAGACGTTAAATTAAAAAAAAATCATTTTTGTTATTATAAATTGAATAAAGAAATTAGGGCTTGACACGCAAGATTTTTCCAAATATTCATTTTTGTCTCTACTACAATTATAAAAAATGCTCATTTACTGTGATAACGAAACACGTCAAGAAATATGTTGAGAAAATTTTATGCAGTTAGAATAATTTGGAAACCCATTTTTAGTCAGGAAACGACTAAAACGACTAAACTTTTTTTCGCTTGATTAAACTTAATTAATTTATATATTTTGTCTTTGTTAAAATACATCAATTAATTTATTAATAAAAAAAATTGTCGATTTAGAGTATGCATTTGACAGTGAAATTCCTGTACAGAACGGGATAATAAATGGATCAAAGGTTTGATAAACAATCAAATTTTTTAATTTAAATATCATTTATGAATTCATTCATTAATACTTCAATATATAGAATTTTGTTCAAGCATCAGTTCATAAAATTGTTGAAATTTTACAGGGATTTTTTTATAAATATACTTCGTTTCAATGTGGCAGGTATGATGCACATACGTTAAAAACTCATGATATATAATTTTACCACGCCCACATGATGCCTTTAGATTTCGGTAACACGGTCTCGTGCACAATTTTTGTTGTTCAATTGACAAAATAATAAAGATAAAAGAATATGTGTACAAATAAAAGAAAAGGCACCTTTGTGTATCAATAATTTAACTATGTGCTGAATATCAGACTAAAATAGCATGCGTCTTTGAGAAAACTCTTAGGAAAACTGACAAGTTTGTGCACTGACTTAGCTTAGGTTTGCATTTTGGTATAAGGACTTTTCTCGAAAACGCAATAATATTTCAGTCTATAATTCAGCACACAGTTAATGCGCCTCTGCTTTTATTTTTTTCTCACGCTGTTTTATTGAAAGATTTATTGTCTATTATCGACGCATTGTCGGTAAGGTAGGGCGGATAAAATTTGACTTTGGCACCCTATGAGTAAAATGTAAACAGTAAGTAGACATATTTAATATACCATTTAATATTTTTTTCATTGAATATAGCCTGAAAAATAGAAACTTCGTAATTTTCAATAGTAATTCATTGGTAAATATCGAAAAAATTAAATTATTTAAGAAAAACATATAGTTAAAATGTGGTTATTGTTTCTCGTAATTTATAAAGTTGGTAAAAATTTTCTATAAAAAAATGTATTTTTAGAACGTACTCGACGCCAAAACGATGAGAGAGATGGAAATATCAATAAACATCAAAAGATAACAAAAATCAGATCAAAGGTTACTTTTCTCGACCATGATGGAAATGGGAAATAGATCAAGGAAAAAATATAATGACAGCGCTCCACTTAGAATAGAGTTGCGACAGACAGCCGTGAATAAGTCGATAGGGACTCGCTTTTCCTCCCGATATTGGTTCTGCAACAATCGGAAAAAAACCGCGGTGCTGCCTAGGGTGGCTCTCCGAACGGCATCGCGATTCGACAACGCGAATTAACGCCGGAGCGATGCGCGTATAGCAATATTCGACGCGAACCGAGGTTTTTACCAGCCGCCCTCGACAAATCGATGCAGAATATCTATCTCTATATAACATTTCTAAAGTCGACCAACCGGTTGCCGTGTTCCGCACAGGTGAAATATGAAACGTCACAGTGTTTGCGCGACTGTGTATGTGTTGTAACAACCGCGGCCGGCGAGAGTACAAACGATAAAAATAAATATAAGCTCCCGTTAAATTATCGAGTAAATGCTAAACGGCCTATTTAAAAAGTCGTTTAAGGTGATTTCGAGCCCACCTAACAACGTAACGACGTGTATAACGATGTTGTATCCTCGCTTGAAGCAAAAAATCAAGAATCTTATTATTTGGCAGCCAATACTAGAATAACGTAACAATAATTTAGCGATAGATTGCAAATACGACACCGTCGATTTTCCTCGCATTATTTTTTCTCTCTCGTATTCACCCGGCAAGCACTTTTCTCGATCGAGCCGAGCTTTACCCGGAAAAGCGAAGATATGGAAAACGGATAAACGGATCCGAAAGAGGAAGCACAAGAGAGAGAGAGAGAGAGAGAGAGAGAGAGAGAGAGAGAGAGACGGAAAACTTACGAGAACGACGGAGCAATTACTATTCCCTTCCCTAACTCAGCTGCTCGCCATTCGGAACACACGGCATTCTCTCTCTCTTAAATTAAAATAGTAAAACTTTTACTATTTTTGATAGTCAAGACAGTTTTTACTTTTTAAAAAGTGTATAATTTACTATTTTAGTAAGTAACACATGTATTTACTATTATAATGGTTATTATAAACTATTTCAGTTGTAAAAGTTATTTTTCACCAATATATTAGTGATACATTTACTATTCACAAAATTAAAAATTTTTGCTTTTAATAAGTAAACTAAATTTACAATCTAAATAGTTCATATTGACTATTATAATTAGTGAACAATTGGTTAACATTAAACAAGTTAATGTTTTACTAATAAATTAGTACTTCATTTTACTATTTTTAGTAAAACATCTGGAATTCACTAATATATAGTAAGATACCACTTGAAAAATAGTAAAAAACCACTTTTTTTATGGTAGTAAGCTACGACCACTATTTAAATAGTGACTGTTTCCCGCTCTTTCTAATCCCGCGCGCATTATAATCACGTGAGTCGCGATCCAGTGAAATTCAGATTATCATCGGACAATTATTCTACAACACAAGGCATCATGGATGAATATATAAAATTAAGAACTCCAGACCAATTATGTAATAAATTAGATAATATTATCGATTCGACGACTCTCCAAATACTTAAAGGTATGTTAAGAATTATTTATTTGAAGTTATAGGTTATGTTGCTAAGCATATGTATTAGAGTTATACATACAGCACAACATATTCAGTTTATTGTTGCTTATACTATTTTATTTAATATTACTAGTACATATTATTAACTATAAGCAACAACAATTAATTTGTGCAATAATTGTGGCAAAACATTCTTTGTTAGTTTTATACAGAAATTATGTGTTTATCAAATTTTCTAATAATAGTTTAAAGTTGTACTATTTGCATAAATTATTAATAAATAATGATTAATATTGCGTTTTCTAATCCTTTCTACTATAATCAATTGTTTACAACAGTTAATTTGAACAATAATAACTGCATGGCGTGCTTTATTGATTTATAATTGCATTTTGATCGGTCAAATTCTTGAATAATAATTCTTTAAAATATCTAATAATTTTACTAGTATTTATTCTATATGTACAAATACTTCTAATATTAATTAGCCTAATCCAGTTATTAAAACTATTTATTTTATAAAATAATATTAATTTTATACATGTTTCTAACGACAAGTTTGGGTATAGCTGTACTATTGGCAACATTTATTAATGAATAATAATTAATATTGTTTAGTTTAATTTTTCTTACTATAATCAACCATTTACAACAGTTAATTTGAACAATAATAACTGCATGGCGTGCTTTATTGATTTCTAATTGTATTTTGATCGGTCAAATTCTTGAATAATAATTCTTTAACATATCTAATAATTTTACTAGTATTTATTCTATATGTACAAATACTTCTAATATTAATTAGCCTAATCCAGTTATTAAAACTATTTATTTTATAAAATAATATTAATTTTATACATGTTTCTAACGACAAGTTTGGGTATAGCTGTACTATTGGCAACATTTATTAATGAATAATAATTAATATTGTTTAGTTTAATTTTTCTTACTATAATCAACCATTTACAACAGTTAGTTTGAACAATAATAACTGCATGGCGTGCTTTACTGATTTTCAGTTGCATATTTATCTGTCAAATTTACAAATAATAACAATTTTCAGTATCTGATAGTTTTAGTAGCATTTATTGTATATATATACAAATACTTATAATATTAATATGACTATTGTAGTTATTAAAACTATTTTTCTATCAAATAATATAAATTTTATGCATGTTTATACTCTAACATATATATATATAAATAATTTGAGAAAATGAGATTTGAATAAGGGGAGATGTATATTAAAGCTTTGAGGATTGCATATTTCATTTTTAGTTTGTTGTATTAATAGGTGCAGTTACTTTTGCTTATTAATGATATAATAATAATTATTAAATTTATTTATTTATCTAATAATTATTTATTTTAATTGTAAACTAACTCTTTTTAAGTATTACCTCAAGCCAGCGTAGACAGCTCTTCAAGCACTTTTTTTGCTTATTGTACTCTAACTTAATGAAATTTTATTCAATTAAAGTCTAATTAGGCTCAAATTAAAGATATTTGAATTCCCTACAAAGTGTATTAATCAGAATATATAATATTTGGGTGACAAAAAAGTTGGCTAAAAAGATATCTCATTTTTTTGGAAATTATGAAAAAAATAATAACATTTTTTTAAAAATTCTTAAAAGAGCAAAGACAG
Source organism: Theocolax elegans (assembly GCA_026168455.1). Lineage (NCBI taxonomy): Eukaryota > Metazoa > Arthropoda > Insecta > Hymenoptera > Cerocephalidae > Theocolax > Theocolax elegans. Next base: position 6,414 of record JANSJX010000473.1, read on the forward strand.
GCAAGTTTTTAGATGAGCATAGACGTGCCCTTGTTCGATTGGTAATAGCCGAACTTATCGCCACACACAATGGCAATCAGTAAGTTAAAAATTTATTTGTAGTAAATGTGTGTATACGCACAGGCATTGACTTTTCAGACATATATTATTACATATTTAGCGCATTAATATTAATATCTCAAATAATTCTTTTAGTTATATGTCTCATGATGCATTAGAAGCTTTAGCAAGAGCAATAGTTACAGAATTTCCACTTTTAAAACACCCTCGTTCTGAATGTCCTTATGTTAGTAAACGTTTATTATTTACTATATATTTATTTTTATTTGTATTACTCGATCTTCAGTGCAATATTACTTACATTTTAGTCTCATTACTATGTTCGTAATGGAGGATTTCTTTGGTATCGATTAACCGCTGAGCGAAAAAAATTAGATGTAAATAAAAAAAAGTATAAGATATCAGTATCAAAGAAAAGAAAATTGTCAGATGGCGATGCGGTCATACCTCCTTCTGATACATTGATCTCTGATGAGGAGTTGACGGAAAAGGTATACGTTATAAGTAATAAAATTGTCAAATAATTATTGCTTAATTTTTAAGAAAATTCTACACTCGTAAATCCGGTTTCAGTAATTAATTATTGTTTACCCAGATTAATTTATTGAAATTTAAGTTTCCTTCGGAACAAAATAAAAATGAAATATTTAAAGTTATGCAAGAATTATTCACAAGTAGAAGAACATGGATCGAAACGGAAACTCCATCGGTTGATGAAATTATTAACAAATATCCTCGTTTGACAAGTTACAATGGTCAACTGGTAATTTTTCTTTTTTACAAAAATTTGTTATAAATTATTGTAAATAAAGCTTCATTGTTACATATTATTTTGTTACAGATTGATCAAGAATTTGAAAGTATGTATCCAAATAAAGGGGATAATTTTATAACAAAGTTTGTTTCGAATTATGAAACAAAAATATTAAAATACGCAGAACTATCGAAACCGTATTTGTTAACTAAATATAATCACTATGAACATGGTAAATAAATACTTATTTTATTTAATTGGAAATAGCTATTTACAGTTTAAAAGAGTTAAAAGCTCCGCTTGCTTGTATATTTCTAACTGTCTATTAACTCTGCTATAAAATGTTAAATATGTTTTTAAAATCTTATTTTTCATACAACTAATTTTTTTAATTTTGAAATACAGTATCTTACTTAAAACTTTTGAGAAATTAACAAATTATTTTGAATTCTAGAAACATTGAAGGCTCTATTGATTTTGATTGAACTTCTTCCGGTTTCCAATGCTATAAAGTATTCTTCGAAGAAAGGAGAAAAGTGCAAAAAACCTCGACAACTTCTGGAAAGTGCGCACAAATGCATAATAGAATTTATTCCAGTTAGTGAATTCGTATATGTATTATTTTATGTATTTTATTATTATGTATTTTTTCAATTAGTGCATATTTTTTATAGGAAGTTCAAAGTTTACAAGCATTTGTCGACCAAAAGAGGAAGACTGCAGATGGACCAGTACAACCGTATCTAATTGCAGTCAAAGGCACAAGAACTAATTTTTTTATTCAAGGCGATAACTGGACTTTACAGCGCGATAACAACTTCGAAATTACTAACGCATTCGATTTATTATTTAAATTTTTCTACGTTTTTAATCTGGAATTTCCAGTTCAATTAAAAAACTTTTTTCATTTCATGCAGTGCTATGTTTACGATTTATCAAAATTGTTAACATCAAGCACAGTTTCTTCTTTTTATATAAATTTAAATTCTATTGCAAATGCATCAGATACTGATGAGTGAATAGTAGTAGTAATCTAAGCAAAGAAGAAATATTTAAACATTTATTATTTTTAATATTATATTATATTTAATATTTTAATGTATTTAATATTATATTTTATTTAATATTATATATTATATGTTTTTTGTTTAAATATACAGTTTTGAAACAAACAAGTAAATATTTACTTTTAACCTCGCAGAAATATATTATATCATGCGGGGATGTTTTACTATTTGAATTAGAAAATATCAACCTTATGAAATAGTAAGTATAAACTTACTTCCCAATTAGTGCATACATACTATTTAAATCAGTGAGTTCTCACTGTTTCAAATAGTAAACATCACACTTTTTATGTAGTAAAAAATTTTGCTAAATGAAATAGTAAATAATTACTAATTCATAGTTGCATACTTTTTACAAACTGAATTAGTAAATATTTACTATTAAACAGTTGTTTTTTACTATTTTAATTTAAGAGAGCATAAAGGGGTTTTACGTTCAACCACTCTCCCTGCCCACTATTCTACACGACATGCAGTTATACTTGTAGCTTCCGTTTCAACCAATAGATTTTTTAAAGACATGTTTCAATTAAACATTAACTTGAATAAAGTACTTTTTACCTTGATCATCTAAAAATTCTACTTTATTAACCTCTACGAGTGGAGTAAAATTGCACTTTATTCCTTTGATCACTTTATTCCCGGTACTCTCTAAATGTCAAATAGTGGAAATTTCACTATTTCAGCTTGTGAAATTAATTTCACTGCTAAAATAGTGGAAACTTCACTATTTATAACGTAGAAATAATTGTTCACTATTTAATTAGTGAAAATTTCACTATTTCTTGTAGTTAAATAATTGTTCACTATTTAATTAGTGAAAATTTCACTATTTCTTGTAGTTAAATAATTATTCACTATTCAATTAGTGAAAATTTCACTATTTCTTGTAGTCGAATAATTGTTCACTATTTAATTAGTGAAAATTTCACTATTTCTTATTGTCAAATAATTTTTAACTATTTAATTAGTGAAAAATTCACTATTTCTTATAGTTAAATAATTTTTCACTATTTAATTAGTGAAAATTTCACTATTTCTTATTGTCAAATAATTTTTAACTATTTAATTAGTGAAAAATTCACTATTTCTTATAGTTAAATAATTTTTCACTATTTAATTAGTGAAAATTTCGCTATTTCTTGTAATCAAATAATTTTCCACTATTTAAATAGCGAATATTTTAATATTTCGATTAACTTACTGTTATTTCATGCAATAAATAAAAATAATGAACTTTCGAATTCAGAAAATGGTCGTTTTGTATGTCTAAATCTAGGAATGTAATGTTTGAAATAAGAATGCCTCTTTATATGATTATTCGTGTTTATTTATAAATAATATTTGGTATGCCTACACGTATTCCAAACTTGAAACTTGTGCCGAAAGTGGAAGGTTAAATTGTAGGGAGATTGTACATAAGCGCGAAGCTACTCGGTTCCATATTGTGCTCTTCTACACGAAGCTTTACTGATGCATAGACGACGATACTGCTTAGCCAATTTGAAAAAATCAGTCATTTACAATCGCAGTTTATAACTAGGCAGCGTACGACAAAGCAAAGCACGGACTTCGCAGCTAAGCTTGGCACTTATGTACAATCGCCCATACCTACAGATATATATACAACCCTCTGTCGGTAACCAAAACGATCTTTCAACGTGTGCGGTGTCATCTTAAAAAAATAATATAAAAATAGCTTCTCAAAAAATCATTTTTTTAAAGTCGTTTTATTGTGTCCTTTTGTACTTAATTAAATATTTAAATAAATTTTTTTTTATTTTGATTGAATTTTTTACATAACTTTTGCATTAAAAGATGTAAAATATAAATAGTGTTTATAATATCGCTTAATTATTTATTTATTTATTTAAAAATAATTAATGAATAATTTTTTAACTGTTACATGCAATTATTATTATTAATTACATCTATATAATATTAAAATAATTGATTTTAAATTTAATTAGAAGGTTAGATAATTTTAAGAGCAAATACACAATTATTTTCAACCTTTGTTTTTCTTTAAGTAAATTCTAAAAATTCTAAGTATTCAGAAACACAATTTGTATGTAAACAAAAATATTTGTCTACGAAAAAAAATGTTCACTATTTCAATAGTGAATTTCAAAACATAACCGTGCGCATGCGTAGCATTGAAAATCAAAATGCCCGACAGTACTGCGCTAGTCATTCCGATTTTCTTGCAATGTGGCACAACGGCGTCTCGGCATTCCGATTTCCGATTCCGTTTGTGATGGTGAGCTGGTGAACAAGTAGTCAACAACCGTACAACTTCGTGATTCTACTCGTCGTGATTCAACAACGAAACAAAGATGAGCGATTACCTACAATTAAAATCACCCAAGGATTTACACGAGTATCTAAAAGGCTTGGTGTCGGACGAAGCGTCTTTGGAGATTTTTGAAAGTATATTATCTATATCTATATACATATATGATTTAATTAGTACACAGCGTTTTCTCTTCATATTCATTTTTTCTTTTTGATTTTATAAATTCGTAAATTAGTTTTACCTAATTGATAATCAGGTTATAAATTGTTTGCTATGTTCGTAAATGATCACGAAAATTGTCAGCATGCATATTGAGGTTAGGAAATTAAACTTTAAAAAAAGCATACAGACAGGAGAGATCTTTTTTATGTCTATGTAAAAACTAAGCTTATGTAATAAAGTATAAGTTTTAGAAATGTAATTCATGAATGTTCTAGGAGGATATTTACAACTTCTGTTTTGAAAGGTTGTAGATTGTTGCCTGCTTTAAGATATAAGGTTCTCATACTTTGTACAGAATCTAACATTTGTGAAGAAGGCACTTTGTGTGAATAAAGAGGTATCAAATTATTTTTACCTTTCAATTAAAAACTAACAGATGTTAGTTTAGAGCATCTAACTAACGTTGAATATTAACATTTGTACTAAAATGAATTATTATAGGCCTGATTACATTTTGCAGCTTGTCGAAACTCAAAGAATCGCTTATTGAATCTTGTGCTCCCTAATCAAAACTTTTTCGACGAGGCAAGGCTGGACTAGAGGTACGCTAATTACTTTGCAGCATGTTAAACGTAGTGTATCTGTCATGACAACCCGTCATTATGATTCTTTGTTTTGCAAAGTGCATTAAACATGTACTGACAGTTTTTGTGTACAATCTATTTGCATAATACAATTCATAACCTGATTCACAAGTATTCTTATCACAGTATACAGATTTATTTAAATTCATCAAGCAAATTTCAATATGCAATGTAACGCTTTTTCTCTTAGTATTTTGTTTTATAAATTAGTAAATTATTTTGTTAGAATTGCTTCTGAAATGTTAAATAGTCTTTATGTGCAAGGTTATTCTATTTAAATTTAACCAAAAAAATCAATAAAAAAATATTAGTAATGCGACCAATAGAATTTATTTAGTACTTGGATTGCAAGATAAACATTTTAATCAGTATCTTTAGAGGAATTAAAACTATTTGTATTATCATATGTAAGTACAAAAAATATTGTTCTTTTTAATTAAGAGGTTTGATACCCTCAATAACGAAGCACGCTGCTGACACCAGTTGTTAGTACAGTTATTGATGCATAAAGTAACTATAACGAAATGTTAAAAATGTGCTTACTGTTCTTACGCTGCAAATAGAGTACAAGCAACAGCTTATTGATTTTTTATTAAATTGTAACAGTGCGTGTCGGGTTTTGTGAGATAATGCGCGGAGATAACGTGAGTAGGGGTAACCCCGAGATCGCGCGTGACGAACTTACCTTCGCGCGCGATCGGACCTCTCGTGCACTCCGTCAACGGCTCGCCGATACCTCGACAGCTACCGTGTACGTTGATATGAGCTCCAGAAAGAGCCCACTTCCGGAAATACGAATCAGGATTGGCAGACGAGTACCGCGGGCTCGTCTGCTTATCGGACTAAGGATCGGGATTCCTGGGTGAATACGGGATGACGAAATAACACGACTCGTAAGATAAAATGAAATCAAGTTTATTTACTATTCTGTAATACGATATAAGAACTAGATCGCGAACACGTAAAGCACTACAATCATCCGGGTGGCCCGGGCGCAATCACGGGAGACCGTAATCCGGACGCGGGATCGCGACGCGAAGAGAGTCCGCGAAGATCGCTCGAGTACGCTATACCCGTCGGGAAGGTAAAAGATCTGACCTTCTCTTATTGCCGGTGAACCTCCTCACGTCTAGGATGTAGTGATGTATGGTCGACGGCGACGTCACTCCCGGGGAGTCGAGGACTTTCTCGCTCGGCGGCTCACGTGAGAATGTCTCTTCTCCATTCTCCCCCATTCCCCCTCCCTTCCGTACTACGCGCGGTCTTACCCGACGGCCGTACGAGCCTCGCGATAGAGAACGTCGACGAGTAGCTCGCGCTATCGTTACTCGTCACACCCCCCTCCCAGACGTCGGGTACCGGGTAGGTATCCGGCTTCTGCCTTTACGTTCTCAGAGCGGGTTGGATGGGTGCTCGAAGGAGGATTATGGTATAGGGTATCGGAAAGAAAGACTTGGACTACTTTTCCTCCTTTACACTTTATACTATTTTTATTTTTATTCATTACTTCCTACACAATAAGTATATCTTGCGTGGGGTACTCGCGGTACCCTACGTCGTCGCGTTAATAATGCGGATAGCGCCGATGGTTCTGGCGCTCGGGACATTGCCACGAGCGCTTGACACCTTCTGCTCCACATATGTAACAGCGTGGGGGCTCGGGATTCTTGCGCCGAGCCTCCTCCCTTGCGCGCTCCTTTTGGGAACGGAGTTCCGCGAACAAGGCGACACTCTTGGCCTTTTGTTGGGCCCATTGGGCTTCTTTCATGAGGCGCCTGGCCTCCTTCGTTGCTTGTGCAGCGCGCTGGGTCGCCTCCTCACTCGCCTTCTTCGCGGCCTCGAGTTCGACTTGGCGGCGTTCCTCACGTAGTCGGGCTTGGCGGCGACGGTCTCGTTGGCTTCGCCGGAGGATGTCTAAATACGCCAGTTGCTCCTTCCGGTCGTCGACATCCTCTCGCCATGCCGCGATGGCCCGGTCTGCTCCCGCTCCGTAGGTGCGACGAAAGTCCGCAAGGGCCCCATAGGCCCTGCGTTCCTGCGCTTCAGCCTCCAGTTGAGCGGTCCAGGCGGCGTCTAGCTGGGATTCTAGACTCTCCCAGTCTGCCCAAATATCTCCTGACCAGGCCTGCTCGTCGTGCTCCGACGGCGTAGCCCCCGCCTCCTTGGGGGGTCCTGCGTTGGCCGCTGACGGTAGGCTCGCGGCCAACTTCTCGATTTCCCGAGAAAGCTCCCCTAGGAAAGGCTCTTCCTCGACCCTCTGGCTCAATTGGAGCCCTACTAAGAGGGCTGCTAAATCGCTGGTGGTGGGGTCGATATCCATGATCCTAGAACAGTCGTAATTCACTTGTCAGGGTTGGTTCCTACTCCTTTAAGGATAAAGGGATGGTACTCGGGTGGAGTTGGGTATGAGGAACGTATTAGGCTTCCGCTCGGTTTCGAGTCCTACGCGGCGACCAGCTTTTCGTTCTTGTGGCCGGTTTAGCTTTCTTGGAGCCTAGCGGACGACCTGGGCGGCGTACTATCCCCGTAGGCGCGGTTCCGCGTATCTCCTGACTATCCCTATACACTATTTTCGATGCGATCGGGCGGCGGACTACGAACGCTGTTTTTCGCGGTCGTCCGGGTTTACGCTTGGGGGGCACGGTCAGCGCGGTCTGACATTCATTCGCCGGCGCTACGGTGTCTCTCTCGCTTATTTCGGTTACCCGCTCGCTCGCGTTTACAATATTTTCGCTATTTGAGGGCGGACAATTACCCGCCCTTGCGCGTGACGCATCCAACGGTGGAAGAGTTTTCTCGAAGTCGTCTTCTTCCGGGTCTATACCCTTTTGGTACGGCTTGAGTTGCTCTGCATGGACGGGAGAATCCGAGTCCCCGTCCCCGTCAATTAACGAATAAGTATTCGTCCCAATGGCTCTCGAGACCAAGTACGGTCCCCTGTATTTCGGTGTGAGTTTAGCCGACACGTTATGAGCTGCCGAAGAGAGTACTTCGTTACGTCTCCAGACTAGGTCGCCTGTCTCGTATTCGACGAAGCGGCGACCTTTGTCGTAGTAAGTCGCTTGCTTCTCCTGGGCCGATTCTGCTCGGTCAGCTGCTGCGTCGTGTAACAATGGTAACCGGTTCAAGCGTTCTTTCCAATCTTCGAGTGCGGTTTTATTTTCCTCCAGGAGCGCTGCCGTTTCTTCGCGTTTTCTTAACGAATCGGGAGGCATTGGTTGCCTGCCGTAGATTAACATCGCTGGGCTTGCCCCCGTCGAACTTTGTATCGACGTATTGTATGCAAACGTGATCTCGTGAAGATTCGAGTCCCAGTGCTTATGATCCTTCTCGATAAACGCGATTAACATGGTTTTTATTGTTCTGTTCACGCGCTCGACTGGGTTCGCCTGTGGGAAGTAGGGGGGAGTAGTCATGTGCTGCACCCCGGCTTCCTTTAAGTAACCGTCTACGAGACTATTCTTAAATTCTGTCCCGTTATCGGACAAGAACGTCGACGGTACTCCGTATCGGAAGAAAACTCGGTCTTTTAAATTCTTGAGGATCGTTTGTGCGTTAGCCTTCCTTATGGGTATGCACTCGATCCAGCGAGTAAATAAATCTTCGAATATCAAAATGTATTCGAAGCCTTGGACGCTCCTCGGAAACGGACCCATAACGTCTCCTGCGACAACATCCCAGGGCCGTTCGATGGTCCGGCGTCCCATTAGTCCTGCAGGCAGGCGTTGTTCGACCTTGCACTGTTGACAGATCAAACAACATCGGACGTAGTCGGCTACATCCCGGTATAAGCGTGGCCAATAATAGTACAAGGCGATACGCTTATATGTTTTCTCCCTACCTAGGTGACCCGCCGTGGGCTCGTCGTGTCCTTGTTTTAGAACGAGCGTACGCTTCTCAATCGGGACGACGAGCTTCCATGCTTCGTCATCACCGAGTGTTGCGGACAACATTGAATCGGGACGATATGTATACAATCTCCCCGTTATTATTTTCCATTTGGGGAAATTACTAGGGCTTTTCATGACTTTATCGTATTGGCCCAGGTACCACTCATCGGTAGTCTCTTGACTCTCGGTCACCGCGCTGACCGATAACTCGTCTCCCTCGCTCATTCGAGAGAGTGCGTCGGGCACGTGGTTGAGTGCTCCTTTTCGGTATTCTACCTCGTAATCGTACCCTTGTAGCTCCAGGGCCCAACGAGATAGGCGGCCCGTCGGATTACGCAGATTGCATAACCACCTGAGACTCGAGTGGTCGGTTATAGCCTTGAACTTATAACCTTCGACATAAGCGCGGAACTTACGGATGGCCCAGATGAGAGCGAGACACTCTCGCTCTGTGACACTATAATTCCTTTCGCTGTCTGTCATCGTGCGGCTCGCAAATTCGAGCACGCGTTCCTCCCCGTTTATATTTTGTACTAACACTGCTCCGAGTCCTGTGTCGCTTGCGTCGCATTGGATCACGAACATTTCGTCAAACGAAGGACGGTGTAGGACCGGAGCCGTCGCGATGAGCATCTTGCATTGCTCAAATGAGGTCTGTTGTTCCGCTTGCCATTTGTATTTACGGTCTTTCTTCGTTAAAGACGTAAGGGGCTCGGCGATCGTCGCGAAATCCTTTAAGAATTTCCGATACCACGACGCCATTCCTAGGAACCTCCTCAGCTGTTTAATATTTTTAGGAGCTGGGTAGTTCAATATCGGCTCAATCTTAGAAGGGTTGGGCCGAAAACCGTCTCGGTTCACTAGTACCCCGAGATATTTTACCTCTTCCTGGCAAAATACGCTCTTCTCGCGATTGACAGTTAGTCCTGCCTCCTTGATTCGCAATAGTACCGTCTCAAGTAACTTAACATGCTCCTCAAAAGTCTCGGACGTAATTATCACGTCATCGAGATAGGAGTATACGTACGGCTCGAGGCTAGGACCGATGATACAGTCTATCAGCCGCTGGAACGTCGCACCAGCGTTATTGAGACCATACGGCATTCGTGTAAATTGGTACAGGCCCATCCCTGGTACCGTGAAAGCCGTTATCTCGCGAGAGTTGACATGCAGGGGGATCTGGTGGTATGCGCTACTCAGATCCAGCGTGCTTATATACCGCGCACTCTGTAACTTGCGCAGGATGCTATCCATATTCGGGAGGGGATAAGCATCCGGCTTGGTTACTGCATTGATTTTTCTGAAATCGATGCAGAACCTATATTTGCCATTATCCTTACGGACCATGACCACAGGACTAGACCAACTACTAGCCGAAGGCTCGATTATGCCCGCAGCGAGCATTTCATCAACCTGTTCCTTCATTTTATCGCTAATAGCCTTGGATACTGGATAGCACTTTTGCTTAATTGGGCGAGCTGACCCTACATCGATCGTGTGCTCCGCCAAGCTCGTGCATCCGATAGGACCGCCACCCGGTCCCAGCATCCGGTCTAGTAGTCTTCGGAGTTGCTCTCTCTCGGCGGGTAGCGCGTCCGCTAAGCCGATTGAGTTGAGAGATGCTATACACGGGAAATCTACGCCCGCCAACTCCAAGGGGACTGATCTCTTCTCGTCTTTAAAAAGCAAACGGTTCTCTTGTGGAAAGAGGATCGCATTAAACTTCTTAATAAAATTCACGCCTACATAACAATCAGCGTCTAAGTGTGGCATTATACCTATTTTGAGGTCGTGCTTTATACCTGCGACCTCAAACGGCAAGTAGGTATAGCCCGTGACAGGAGAGAAACGTCCGTCTCCTAATTTCGCTCCCTTCCCGCTATCGGGTCGTACTGATTTACCTAATTCATTGGCAATCAGGAGGGCGATCGGTCCCATGACCGTTCGGGATGCTCCGGGGTCGTACAACGCCCTTAAGCGGTAAGGTCCTACGTTTACCTGTAGCCACCAGCGTCCTACGTCCTGGTCCGACTCTACACTAGCGGAGTCGTCTTCGGACGGTTTCCCTTCTATCGTATCGGTTTTATTACATTCTCCAGTCGATACGATTGCGGAAACTGCATTCTCCTCGTTGTGTCGAACGTCTCGCTCTTTGTGGCCTCTTTACACGGGGGAAAGTCCGTTGAGACCCCTATTGGTCTTTCCCCTTCCCGTTTCCCGTGCATTTCGGACAGTTATATCGGAGGTGACCTGGCATGCCGCATCCGAAACAGTATACCTCCTTCGGGATGTTCTCTCTACCGAAGTCTTTCTTCTTATTCGGGGGAGACTTTCGTCCGTCGTCTGCTCTCTTACTCATGTTACTCTGTCCCGAGCCTTGCTTACTCTGAGCGGGACTTCCTCCCTTTGTCGAACGAGAGTCGTTCGGCTTTTGTTGAACGGGGGCGTAACTCTTCCCGTTACCTTGTCGGGAGTTTAGTCGCTCCGTTGAACTCGTTTTCAAGGAGCGGATCTCCTTGAGCATCTCAGCCATTAGTTCGACTAACGAACGGTCGGTCTTTTTAGTGGTTGTTTCGGTTGCAGCCACTTTAGGTCGACTAGGAGGATCCTGGCTTGGTTTCCCTGTCCTCGGTTTGAATCCTAGATCAGGGTGTAACATCTTCTCTGGAGGCGGCGGAGGTTGGTATGATATCTCGGCCTCCAGCGTTAGCTCGGCGTCGCGTGCCTTTTCGAGCAAGTCTCGGATGCTTCGGCATGAGTTACGCTCTATCATACGCTGTAACTCAGGCAGCATGTTTCGGTGTAGTAAGTCAAGTTGTTGACTTACGCTCGGGATTGGCTGTTGTTTTCGTAACATCGAACCTAAGCACGTTATATAGTTGCGCACGGGTTCGCCTTTCCCTTGGGTTCGTCGATTCGCATCGCTCGCTAGTCTTCGTTGGTAACGGCGGTCCATGCCGTACCAATCTCTAGCCTCGTGGCAAAACTCCTGCCATGTCGTCCACTGGTCTTTATAATCGCGGTACCACGTGGACGCGACACCGGTCATTAGTTCGGCTAGTGCGGGTATTAATTCCTCGTCTGTAAGCCTTGCTAATGTCCTGCATTCTTCTACCCTTGTGATGAATAGATCAATGCTATCATCTGGTTCGCCGGTGAATCGCACGTTCCATCGTCGAACTATATTGCCGATATCCCGTGTATTTGTCGATCCACCGTTGCTCTGCGAGTGGTGCATATTTGCTCTGTATGCGCCGCTGGAGAGGTTCCCCCCCTCCCAGGCGTTGCCGATATTTCCAAACGGTGGTATCGAACCACAGGTGCAACTGGCGCAGTGTGAACGCTGCAATCTAGTTACATTTTGAGCAGGTCGGGTATGGTTGTTGCAGGGTTGTTGCGTGTGATCCCACGATTCACGCAACGGTGAGGCTTGACTTCGAGAGTGACCTAAGTTCGCGGGTTGTGACAAAATCGGTCTACTCTGGTCGTAATAATTGCATGTGAATGTATCCTGAATATTCACTTGCTGCCTCTGGTGTCTGTCTTGGTGTTGGGCCCCTAGGTCGGGCCCAATATGTGCACTCTCTGTTGCATTATCAATGCGAGTGCTCGACGCGATGCCTTGTCTGTTATTTAGTGAGCTACTCCGCACCTCAGCTATCTGAGTTGACAGAGTTTTAATTTGCTCATGTAAGCTTTGCAAATAATTTATAAAGCTTACTGGTAGGTTAAACCGTTCGCCTTCGAGACCGTCCAGTGACATGGTCTCGCCTATCTGACCGTCGTTTCGTGTACCGATATTCGGCGATTCGGTTTCGCTGTCGGTCGCCGACCTCGTATTTCGGTTGACCGAGCGCGTTGGCGAGGGGTTTCTCTGGGTGTTGGCACTGCCGTCAGTGCCAGCTTGTGGTATTATGTAATCGTGGTCCCTACCGGCTTCATCTAGTAAGATGCTAAGCGGGTGTGTTCTATTGGGATCGTAATCCTGTCCCAGTATAGTCGAACTGGACCGTTCTTGACAAGTTTGCTCGATCAAATCTTGTCTCAAATACACGCGGTGTGTATATACTTCATTCTCGTCTTCCGCCTCTGTAGGCTGGAAGTCCGCCGGGACGTAGTCGCCTTTGAGCCATCGATAAAATCGGGCGCACTGCTCAATGCGGCTACCCGATGTGACTAGCTCCAAGCTAGTCATCATATCTGTCCTAGTATCGTCGTCTAGGTACATGAGCCATTCTTCTATTTCTCGGTGACCAGACATGATGATGCGCGTGTACAAATTTGTCGGTCAGTGTGTGTGTTCGCAAGTAACGAAAATATATATTGCGAGATTCTAAAGAGCGAATACGCTGGTATAGGTCCGTAACTAGATAGTTCGTAATCGAAAAGGACCGTCAAAATATAAATAAATATAAAGTAAATATCTTATTATATATATGAGGAAAGAAAGGGAAAATATATTATTGTTTATTTTCAAATATTTGCGCTAATTAAATAATAGCTACGGCGAACTATCTAAGTGAAAAGAAAAAGAAAAAAAAAATTTTTTGTACTGAACGGGAACCAGTGTTGTTAGTTTTTACTTGTACAACAAAAATTAAGTAAAAATTAACAATTCGTTATAACAAAAAAAAAAATCAAGATTATTTTGTAAATTGTTTAATTGCAAATTAATTTATAAAATTCAAAATTATGAGGAACATAGATTATTCGATTTATGTACGTAAATTTTTATGGGAGTGATAATAGAAAGAAAGTAATAATTTAAATACGCGATATCCGTGTTTTAAACGTGAGCAGAATGCCGTTAATCTCAAATAAATGTATAATTATTTTTATTTATATATATATATATATGTACGTCTTTACATACATATAATTGCTTATTCGTAATTACTTTTAAATAATTTATGGGAATTATTTACCATTATTACACAATTAAATATTCAAAAAAAAGAAAGGTAATATCGAATAATTACTAAAGAAAATAATAACTGAATGGAGAGTTCCCGAAAAGTAATGGTTTGGTTGTTATATAAATACGTAACACCAATCGACTACAAAGACATGTGTAATATAAATATAACGCTAATATAACTGTGTATATAGCGCACACACTGAACCGAATTTACTATCTTGTTCGCTACACAAGATAGTGTAGTAAGTGTGAGAGCGGAATGTTATTTAAAAAAAATCAATAAATAATTAAAGAACCGTTGATTCTAAATTGTCTTGAAAAGGTGTCCAATACTTAACCAATATTGATAAACTACGAACATGCGTATTTATCCGTGCGAGAAAGTAAAAACAAATTTTACTTTCTCTCTCTCTCGCACTTACTATACAAAAATAGTGAGACTGGGAAATACGAATCTCCAGTCTCGCGCCGATGTAAACAACTCGCTTTGTTTACAAAACGCACGCGCGCTCGATACTCTCTTCGCGAAGTACGTTGGCCTTGACGTTTTCACTACTCGATATATTTAATTTTTCGTTTAGTGAGGTACCCGGTTAGAAAGAAAATACCAAATTTTCTTCTATAATTCCGTATGCCCAGTGCTAACTAGTTGGGCGCCATGTAACGGTGCGTGTCGGGTTTTGTGAGATAATGCGCGGAGATAACGTGAGTAGGGGTAACCCCGAGATCGCGCGTGACGAACTTACCTTCGCGCGCGATCGGACCTCTCGTGCACTCCGTCAACGGCTCGCCGATACCTCGACAGCTACCGTGTACGTTGATATGAGCTCCAGAAAGAGCCCACTTCCGGAAATACGAATCAGGATTGGCAGACGAGTACCGCGGGCTCGTCTGCTTATCGGACTAAGGATCGGGATTCCTGGGTGAATACGGGATGACGAAATAACACGACTCGTAAGATAAAATGAAATCAAGTTTATTTACTATTCTGTAATACGATATAAGAACTAGATCGCGAACACGTAAAGCACTACAATCATCCGGGTGGCCCGGGCGCAATCACGGGAGACCGTAATCCGGACGCGGGATCGCGACGCGAAGAGAGTCCGCGAAGATCGCTCGAGTACGCTATACCCGTCGGGAAGGTAAAAGATCTGACCTTCTCTTATTGCCGGTGAACCTCCTCACGTCTAGGATGTAGTGATGTATGGTCGACGGCGACGTCACTCCCGGGGAGTCGAGGACTTTCTCGCTCGGCGGCTCACGTGAGAATGTCTCTTCTCCATTCTCCCCCATTCCCCCTCCCTTCCGTACTACGCGCGGTCTTACCCGACGGCCGTACGAGCCTCGCGATAGAGAACGTCGACGAGTAGCTCGCGCTATCGTTACTCGTCACAAAATCTATTATGATTTCTAATAATAAATTATTTTGCAAAAGTCATGAAGTTGTGAGCAACTTGTAAGAATATTTTGTACCCTCTTATTAACAATATTTGCTTGATGCAAATTCTTTGATATTTATTACAAAAATTAATTGTATGCAAAAATTAAATTTTTAGGCTATTACTAACTTGCTGAAAATAAGTATTGTTGTCAATAATTGAATTTAACTCGTTCTTGTCAATGTATTGTTTATTTATAATTTTATTTGTTATATATTAATAAAAAAGCTTTAATTATTGTAATTTTTAAAAATTTACTCCCGTTGAGATTTTACTGCAACATAATGTATGTATGAGCTTGTTATTATAGAGCTACTTAAATTTATATCAATATTTGTAAATTTTTTAATTTTGTTTAAGAAGGAATGCTTACATTGATTTTTTGATTTTAAAGAAATATATGTTACAAAAACAATTAATAATAATTTAAATATTGATTAAAAATTACTATAGTAGTCGAAAAGAAAATACATCATAAGTCAAATTTTATATCGTATAAAAATATATAAAATTGTTTCTTAAATTTTAAAACTTAATCTACAATACAGATTTATACATATCGAATTGAATCTATAAATTCGTAGCGATTTATATTTTTATTATTAATATTCTGTACATATTCAAAAAGTTATTTTAACAGTAACAAAGATAGTTTGTGTAAATTTAGACGGACCTTTCTTAATGCTAAAAAAAAATTGTATAATTTTAGGCTAAGAGAACAATATGGTGCAGCAACTAAATTGTTTTATGTGCTCTAATCTCGTACCTGGATGGTTAGATGGTTTGGCTAAGCACTTAAAATTTAATCACGGAATTACAGTTGGAAGAGGTTTACCTGACACTGGTTTCATTTGTTCTCAAAATGGTTGTCAACGAAGTTTTGTTCATTTCTATGATCTTAGGAAACATATACGAACCACTCACTCACATATGAATTATCGCGAACTGCAGGATAATTTAATAGATCATTCTAACGTATTGGATGATCAGCCGCCTTCGATGAATCATGAATTTGTAAATACTAATACTGAAGACAACGTTCTACAAAAAAATGTACAAGCAGAAATAGACGTCAATGAAGATCCTATGGAAGATGATTTAAAAAGATTTGTTATAGGAATGATAGGTCGCCTTAAGTGCAATGGTTCTGTAACTGGATCTGTAATGTCAAATTTCATTCAAGAATTCCAAGAAGTTATATTTTATTTACAAAATAAGTTAAAGAAAGATATTCTATCGAAAATGAAATTAGGAGAAGTAGTAGATGAACATTTAATAAATGAAGTAATCACGATACTCGAGTTCAAGAATCCCTTCATGAATGTTTACTCGGAAGAAGAACAAATAAATGCTGTAATGGAAAATTTCGGTTACGTACAACCTCAAGAAATACCACTGGGTATACGCGAGGACACTACTCTAGATAAAGCTTCATCTACTTACGTACATTCGCAAATTGTTGAGACTTTTCATTATGTTTCGATAATAAATGTTCTAAAACTTGTTCTGAATAATAAAAATGTGAGGCATGTGATAGATTTAGAGCAACCTTCAACCGATAACATTTTATCTTCATTCATAGATGGTGTACATTTTAAAACTCACCCATTTTTTCAAAAGCATAAACATGCAATTAGAATAAAGTTATACTACGACGAATTAGAAATAGTGAATCCTCTTGGTTCAAAAACAGGCGTACATAAATTAGCAGTTTTTTATTACGAAATAGATAATCTTCCTCCTCAAATGAACTCTGAATTAAGTAGTATCCATGTGCTTTTAATATGTTCTCACGCCAATCTTCTCCGTTTTGGATTTGAAAAAGTATTAGAACCTTTTATTATAGAATTAAATAAATTGGAATCTGAAGTCGGCGTTATAATTGATTACGATGGTGAAGAGTACATTATTCGTGGCTCGTTAATGGCATTTTGTGGTGATGGTTTAGCAGTTCATGAAATTTACAATCATCTCGGGCCATCAGCAAATAAATTTTGTAGAATGTGCATGTATACACGGCAATCGTTACATGCTGGCAGTTTTGAAAAAGCAGAATGTAGAACCAAACAGCTATACGATCAACATTTAGAACTATTAAGACGAACCCGTAATGCGGATGCTTCCAAATCGAGCACGGGTATAAAAGGTGATTGCATATTAAACAAATCACTGTATTTTCATATTTCTAATAACAAAGTATTTGATATCATGCACGATTTTTTATGCGGCATATGCCCCATGATAATAAAGCTAGTGCTTCATTGTTTTATAATTGTAAACAAATTGTTCAACACAGATTATTTAAATACAGCAATTTCGTTGTTTGACTATGGATATGTTGAAAGGAAGAATAAACCATCCGCCAACTTCACAAATGAAATGTTGAGCAAAAAAGTGCACACTTTGAGCCAAAAAGCTATGCAAGTATGGTGTCTTGTCAGAGCATTACCGTTATTACTATCTGATAAAATAGAGGAAGAAAATTATTATATGGAGCTTATTTTATACCTTCTAAGAGTTATGGAATTAGTATTTGCACCGAGACTGACTTCATCATTGCTGGCTTACCTTGATACATTGATTAAAGATTTTATTCAATGTTTTATGTCACTATTTCCTGACATTAACTTGATAAATAAATTACATCATCTGATGCACTATCGCGAATGCATAGAATGGTCTGGACCGTTGATAAATTATTACTGTATGAGGTTTGAAGCGAAGCATAACGCAATTAAGCAGCGTGCACAAAATGTAAACAACTTTAAAAATCCACCTAAAACGTTAATAAAAGTGAAATAAGTGGGATACGTATAATCGTTATATGCAAAATCATATTATATAAGATTTTAGGATCTTGTGTTATATAACATCTTATCATAATAGGAATAAATTTGAGATTTAAAATACTCTGAATGATTTTTTCCGAGAAAACAGTATTTTATTGCTTAATAATAAAGTTCTATAACGATTAATAAACTATTTGTGATTTATGATTTAACGAGAATTTTCAAATAAAATTGAATTTGGTATTATTAACTAAAAAATACATTACATTGCAGGTAAACTGATAATCTGCACCATCAGAGTTTATAATACTCGTGTTATTAGTTTGAACAAAATAACAATAAATAATTAAAAGAGGTACGTGTTTCAGTGCGACTTCTTTTTATTTATATAAAAATCTATAAGTTGTGTATTCAGGTAATTCAATATCAGTAGTACCAATCCTTAGTAAGTTGATGATTAATAAATAGGAAGGTAGATTAAGCACTTTTGCTTAATCATTATAGGTGTCGCCCAATTTTGGTAACAGGCATTGGCTCCAACTTATCGGAGCATGGAGATTTTTCATACATATTTTAACGTTGCTCTTTTCATGCTCTCACATTGATGCTAATCAGGTACTGTGGTCCTACGATGTCTTTCTTCAGAAAGCACCTAATATATCTAATCGCAGAATAAAAATTTAAATGCAGCGAAAAAAATTACTGA
>JANSJX010000474.1:0-25110 GCA_026168455.1 Theocolax elegans
TGGTTGAGGTTTATTTGGAGCACCTTAATCATTTTGATGTGTGCTCCTTCCTCATGCGAGGTCTTGGCTTTGGCCTCGCAGTCCACTGCTTTGTGGCCCTCTTGGCCGCACCGATAGCATTGCGCTGACCGGTCGACTGCGCTCCTTGCACTCCCTCGCGATGTGTCCCGATTCGTGGCATCGGTAGCAGCGCGAGGATATCTCTCGCAGTCGAACTCTGCAATTGATCCATCCGATCCGGAGCTTCCAGTCTTGCAGCAGTTTTTGGCTGCTACTGCCGGAAGCTGGATGGTCGCAGCTAGGGTACCACTGTAGGATCCCCTGGTTTAATATTATCCGGGGATACCACATTGGCCCGATCTTTGCCGCAATCGCTGCGGCCACCTCCGTTGTTGTCGTGGACTCGTCCATGTCCCTGATGGTGATGGACACTTTGTGAGTCAGCAGCTGGGACCTCTGCTGACCCACTCAGTGTGGACGAGACCACTGTCCTCAGCTCCGCCGTTTCCGTTCCGGGTCGCCCCAGTTCGAGGAGGAGCTCTCCAGCCCTGGTGCGCCTGATACGCGTGACCCGTTCTCCTAGTGCCTTTAGCTCCGGTGCAGCCTTGACCTTCCGGAGAATGTCAGCGTAGGAAGAGCCCCCGCTAGGTGTCTTGATCTTGATGGCATCTGGGCGTGGGGGTCTTACTCCGGCCTTAGGCTCTGCCGTGCCTTTGGCCGGTTTTGCTGGCACGTTTCTGCTGCTCATGCTGCTTCGGCTGGCTGTTCTTCATCTTCTTCTTCTTCTTGCCTTTCTTCACTACTGTGACCCAGTCAGGGACTTTTGACTGGTTCCCACTCGTCTTAGGAACGGATGGCGAAGCATCTGCTGGCCCATTTTGTTATTGGGCTGCTTCGACCCCTTCTTCCTTTTCTCCGGGGGTTGCTGAGGTGGTGAGGGCTTTTCCCTTTCCACCGGCCTCTTTTGACGCTCTTCAGCGCGGAAGATGGGCGACGTTTGGCACGTTCCATCCTACGCGCATCCGCCATTTTAATTTTCGGCGCTGTCGAAACACACAGCACTGTTCACCCGCGCGTATTCATTGAGAGCTCTGCTGGTTGCTCTCGCCATACTCTTCAGCTCTTTGTGGATGTTGTTCTTATTAAGAACAAACTCCACCAGGGTATCTACCTTCTCACGCAGACGGAGAAAAGTTCTGTCAGCGTCACTCGACATCCCAGTCGAGGGCAGGTCACACGTAGCATTAGATGCTACAGAGGCCGAGTGACCAACCTCCGCAGCATTTACCATTTTGACGGTGTGAGTTTGGTCCCCCCCAAAATCCTTGGGACTGTGTGTTGTGTGTGTGTGAATGGTGTGTGTGGAATGTGTGTGTGTGTGTTTGTGTGTATGTTTTACTTGTTTTTTCAAGAATAGATAATATATGTATTTTTTCCGTGCGCAAAAAAAAAGTTGTGAATATAACTTGAAAGAATGTGTATTAGTTTACTTATTCCTGATAAAACTCATAAAATAAAAACGGACCTAAAATTTAATGTAATGTTTTAAATATATGCACAATTTTTCAAAGATAAAATAAATATTAATCAAGTATAACATACACTTTTCAAATATCTATATGTGAAATATACAATAAATTAAAATTAAATACATTAATTATTGCATTTTAAGATAATTCTATTATAAACTGTAATGGCAAAAGAAAATTCAAATTTTAACAGTGGCAATATAAATACGAATTACATTTCAAAAGTTTTTCGAAAATTATTATTTTAGTAGTAACAAGTATGTATTTATTAGAAACAAAAGGTATTTAAGGAATGCCTTTGTTTATAATAATTAAAATAAATATATGGGGTCTGTAACTAAAGGAAAAACTAATTGGATATAATTATGGATTAAAACGCAAATTTTGAAAGAGGGTGCAAATTACGAATTACGGGAGAAATGGAAGAAACAGGTTTTTATTTATATACCACTAAAATGTTATAAATAATTTTTTAAAACTAATACAAAAATTAATTTAATTAAGTAGAAAGTTTTATTACTCTAAAAGTACAAAATATTAATGACATATAGAACTCTTGGCGATGACTTAAATAAATTAATCTTAGGAGGTATAGTTCTATTTAGATTCCGTTAAATAATCTAAAATTTTAATAGGTTTTTACTAAATGCTACAATTAAGTTTATGCACTTTACTATTTTTTGGTAAGTTAATTGTTCATTACCACATATTTATATATATATTACACCTTTGGTGTAAGTTATGTCCTAACATACGTGAAAATTAGTGATTTTATGATGTTTATGAGGCATAAGTTACACCAGCGGTCTTGGCCAATAATCTAACCCAAGCCATTCGAAAGCTCGCGAAAAATGTGAACTTTTGAGAGGTGTTAGATTAAAATTGATTATGGTGTAGTAGCCTTTTTTTTTGATATTTAATATGTCCGGGTGTTTATATCTCTTCAAGATTTTAAATTAAGAAATGTAACCAGGGATAGATAAGTTCTAAGATTAATTTAAACAAAAGTTGTTTGTATGTTTTTTCAAAAAAATCAACTGATTTTGAGATAAATGGCTTTAAAAATACAAATTTTTTCTAAAAAATTGAAAAATTTCCACTTTCATGGTCAAATAACTCTTAAGCAAATTATTTTTAACACTTAAATTTTTTTTGTATGTTCTGGAAGATGTTTCCAGCCTGTTCTCAAATTTTGGAGTGATTTAAAATTTTCATCGTACCACTTGACGTGAAATAGCCCATATATGTGTATATATATGTATGTATGTATGTGGGAGTGTGTGCGTGCAGCGGAATATTTATATAATATATATATATATTTTAAATTGTTTTTTCAAGAATACATAATATATGTATTTTTTTCCGTGCGCAAAAAAAAAAAAGTTGTGAACATAACATGAAAGAATGTGTATTTGTTTACTCATTCTTGATAAACTCATAACATTTTTAAACGTATACTCAATATTAATTATTGCATTTTTAAGATAATTCTATTTTTATACTTTATTTATATTTTAATTACACCTTTTTATAAGTAATTTATACTCCATAATAGTTTTCTGCAATTGAAAGTACTCAAATCAAAAACACCTTTCAAAAAGGTGTCAAAAACCCGCAAGTATATGTGTTATTCTAATCAAACTTTGAAAATTGTTATCTGATAAATAAAATTGTTATCTGTCTGATAAATTTTAAAGTATAAGATAAAAATATCTTTGATTCTAATTCCCATATTTTCTCTACTTATTTATATTTTTATTACACCTTTTCTATATCTAACTTATATTCCATAATATTTTTCTGCAATTGAAAGTATTCAATTCGAAAACACCTTCCAAGAAGGTGTCAAAACCCGCAAGTATTGTGCTATTCTAATCAAACTTTGAAAATGGTATCTGATAAATAAATTATGCAATTCAATCTGACATTGTTATCTGATAAATAAATAATTTTAATTTCTAACTACCTTATTTTATCTATTTCTTTGAATTTTAATGAAACATTTTATAAATATTACGAAAATTTCGTATAAAAAATTTCTGCAATTGAAAGAATTGAAATCAAACTGAAATCGACAAGTATTTGAATCGTACCATAAATTTATATTTTATATAAACCATTTTTATATATATTACTTAAACTTCGTAAAAAGTTTCTGCAATTGAAAGCACTGAAATCAACTGTAATCGACAAGTATTTTGAAACCATGCAAAAATTTCTACCAATCTGAATACAGATTTTTTTTATATGAAAAGTATCTTACACTATTATTTTTCATTTCTGGCCCTCACATGTTTTACAGTAATAAATAAATAATATTCTAATGATATTAATTTGTGCAAAATTAATTTCTGCAATACTAATAAAATGGACATTTCTTTTTTATTCTTTTAAATAATAAAATAATACTTGCACCACCGTTGGTTAAACGCTTCATATATGTGTTAATTCTGACTTACTAATGTATTCCTTTACATTTATGAAAGTATACAATACCGTGAAGAAACTGCAATGAGTAATAATATATAAATATTGCAATACTATCTGGCAATTTTAATATCCTACATCACCAATGATAAAATAGACTCATTATTTTTATCTAATAAAGTTCCTAAAAGAGGCCTGCGATGGCTTGGTCGGTAGGGCGACGGACTCGTAATCTGGAGGTCCCAGGTTTGATTCCCGGCCCCGGCCGATTAATACAAGCACCACTAGCGACTGTATTTTCAACAAGTGCTTTCTTCACCAAGACATCGTATGACCTCCGTCGCTGATTAGCAAGTTTTTCTTAGTAGTTATGTAAAATAATTATTATTTCACTTAACTAAGGATATACAATCTACATGATTTTACCAATTAATTAATTAATAAGATAAAAGCTAAGATGTATGTAATTATTTATAAAATGTAACATCAGTTAATATAGTCAGAATTAACACATATATGAAGCGTTTAACCAACGGTGGTGCAAGTATTATTTTATTATTTAAAAGAATAAAAAAGAAATGTCCATTTTATTAGTATTGCAGAAATTAATTTTGCACAAATTAATATCATTAGAATATTATTTATTTATTACTGTAAAACATGTGAGGGCCAGAAATGAAAAATAATAGTGTAAGATACTTTTCATATAAAAAAATCTGTATTCAGATTGGTAGAAATTTTTGCATGGTTCAAAATACTTGTCGATTACAGTTTGATTTCAGTGCTTTCAATTGCAGAAACTTTTTACGAAGTTTAAGTAATATATATAAAAATGTTTATATAAAATATAAATTTATGGTACGATTCAAAATACTTGTCGATTTCAGTTTGATTTCAATTCTTTCAATTGCAGAAATTTTTTATACGAAATTTTCGTAATATTTATAAAAATGTTTCATTAAAATTCAAAGAAATAGATAAAATAAGGTAGTTAGAAATTAAAATTATTTATTTATCAGATAACAATGTCAGATTGAATTGCATAATTTATTTATCAGATACCATTTTTCAAAGTTTGATTAGAATAGCACAATACTTGCGGGTTTTGACACCTTCTTGGAAGGTGTTTTCGAATTGAATACTTTCAATTGCAGAAAAAATATTATGGAATATAGTTAGATATAGAAAAGGTGTAATAAAAATATAATAAGTAGAGAAAATATGGGAATTAGAATCAAAGATATTTTTATCTTATACTTTAAAATTTATCAGACCGATAACAATTTTATTTATCAGATAACAATTTTCAAAGTTTGATTAGAATAACACATATACTTGCGGGTTTTTGACACCTTTTTGAAAGGTGTTTTTGATTTGAGTACTTTCAATTGCAGAAAACTATTATGGAGTATAATTACTTATAAAAAGGTGTAATTAAAATATAAATAAAGTATAAAAATAGAATTATCTTAAAAATGCAATAATTAATATATTTAATTGTTTATAATAGAATTATCTTAAAAATGCAATAATTAATATATTTAATTTTTAACCCATTGTATATATCATATGGATATTTGGAAAGTGTATGTTATACTTGATTAATATTTATTTCATCTTCAAACAATTTTACATCTGTATTTAAAGCATTACATTGAATTTTAGATCCGTTATTACTATTGAGTATACGTTTAAAAATTTTATGAGTTTTATCAAGAATTAGTAAACAAATACACATTCTTTCATGTTATGTTCACAACTTTTTTTTTGCGCACGGAAAAAATACATATATTATGTATTCTTGAAAAAACAATTTTAAAATATATATATTGTAACGGGGTACGGATTGAATATAAATTAATTAATAAAAAAAATCATATCTAAAGTGCACACTTAATTCAAATATTTACAAATATACATATAAGCAGCACCTTTAAATAGTAGCGCTCAAAATTTTAAAATGAATCATCAATAGAACAATTCAAAAATTGAAGCAGCACCTTTAAAGCGTAGCGCTAATATTGCTAAGTTTTTAACAAAGCGTTAAAAATAAATTAATTAATAAAAAAATCATATCTAAAGTGCACACTTAATTCAAATATTTACAAATATACATATAAGCAACATCTTTAAAGAGTAGCACTCAAAATTTCAAAATAAATGAACAATATATATTGAACAAATATATGAACTGAACAAAATATATGAACAATATATGTCAGTCCCAAGCCTGTAATCGCAGAGGGAAAATGAAATTAAACAAAAAAATTATAAAACAAAAAAATTATGTCACTTCCCGAGGACGATGTCCAGGTGGTCAGGATGACCTCCAGGTCAACTACCCATCCTCCTTTAATTCCCTCACCTTACCCTATTTTAACACTTTTTAAAAAACTCAAGTTCATGATAATGAGTCAATAAATGAAAATGCTACTCCTCATTAAAAAAAAAAAATTAGATGTTATTGCAGAACTTAAGAGTAAACAAAAAAAAATAAAATAATATGTATGATGGTAAAATAGTAAATAATTATTTTAATGAATCTTTAATAAATGAAAATTATTTAGGTACAATGTCTGAAATTTGTAATTATTGCCATGCAAAACATTTTTCATGTGAATATAATAAAAATAAATTATTTTCAAGTTGTTGTCAAATGGGTAAAGTAATGCTACCTGACAATCCTACATGGGTGAAAATCATCTAACGTGAACATTTATCGTTGTGATATGCAAGAACACAAAATGAAAAAAATTATATATTTTTGGTTTCTCTGGACCAATTACAGTTTCTAGAGTACCTGTTTACAGTGGGCATACAGGATCAGTTGATTTACTCAACGTATTGAAGATTTTTAATTTTTACATTCCAGGGGAATTACATATATTTTGATATATAAACATAAACATCTTGAATACATCCCTAATACAAAATCTCACGTTAAATCTCAAGTGAGATTTCATGCCAAAATCTCGTGTGATATTTCAATTGGAGAGGTGTTTAAATTTGCTAAATAATAAAAAATCAATTTCTCACGTGAGATTTTGTAATAGGGATAGAAAATTTTAATAAACATATTTTATGGAGTATACATTGAATATAACTATACCTAATTGATAATAACAAAAAAAAATTAATTAACAAATTCTTCCATTTATAAAATATATGCAATGTTTCCATATAATCAATTTAACATAATTTTTATATTTGTAATATAAATTATATATTTTTATTATTTCTTTTAGTAGTGACTTCTTTTATCTTAAATAAAATTTTACTCTTTTTCTGAGTTTTATTTTCGTACGAGATCGACCCTAATTGATAATGTTCACATTGTCTATTCAAATTACATTCGTAACAACTTACTTCATTAAAATTAATTTTTTGGGGCACACATCTACTCCATTTCCATTGATGGACTCGCATAGTTCCTTTGAATGGAGAAAACAATTGTTAAGAAATAATGTTTATTTTTAGTCAAAACAGTAAAGCATGTAATGATCAGCATCGATTATTTGTTATAAAAGAAATTTGGACAGGGGATGTTACATGCCAGGGGAGATTACATAGATTGTTTTTTAAATTTTATTACGTTAACATTCAAAATTTCCACATCGGAATAATACTGTTTTTATGTAGTTACTTTATCTGAAATTTACTCTATGAATTAGTTTTAAAAATTTATTAGTTTTCCAATTATACTCTACCAGAGAAATTACATTAAAAAAGGTAACCGCTGAATTACCACAAAAACATGCCCGTATTTTTTGCTTAACATCATGAAATACTAAAAATGAAATTTTTACCTCTAAAGTAACCAAAAGTTAACAATTTCACCTGGTCAGAAAAATGTTTTATGTATACAATTACTTTTAAAGACATTAATCATAACACAGCTATTATTAATAACAAGTTTGTTACAAAGTTCAGCAAGTTCAGTGCACTTCAAAAATCAGTAAATGTTCAGATTTTCAACTTAATTTTAATTGTGGTTATCAAAATGAACAATTAAGTTTTGAACCCGTTTTTGAAATAAAGAAATACGCCTATAATCGCACCAGTTAATATGCGATTATGGCCTTCTTACAGCCAGGGGACGTTATATTTCAAACTTTAAGCAACTGAAACTTGGCAATAAAATCAACTTTTATCAAGTTTCACGGCTGACTTACATTAAATTACATATATTGTACTTAGAATATATTATTCGTAATTTTATATATGATATAATGGGATATATTTCTCTATTACACAATTGTGCGCGTTAGATGATTTTCACCCACAAATCCAAAAGAATTAAAAAATTTGGTATAGGTAATTCGAAATATAGTACGAATTTTCGTCAAAACATAAGACAATACAACAATTCTTTAGCTTAAATTATTATCCTCATTAATGCGTTCATTAATTAATGAAATACTAAAATCAGACAATGTATGTTGACAATATTGTAGCAATATGACATTATTCCAACAATATCGCTGCAATATGAAGTGCTGTCTGGGTCGGAATGTATCTATTCCTTTATACCTAATGAGTATTTTCTTAACCTTGCATTTTTTTAGAAAAGAAAGTTTTGGAAACAAGATTGTACTCTATTCTCATTCAAGGAAAAAAAATTATAGTGTATTTGGTATTTATTACTCAAAGTACTATTAACACAAATCACATTTTTATATTTTCGGTTTGGAAACTTTACATTTTAACCTTTAGACTACCGAGATTTTAGAAATGAAATCGTCCTTTAAAAGTTTCTGAATTGCCAACCTGCTTGAATATGTAAAAAATTGTCACTTCCTGAAGACGATGTCCAGGTGGTCAGGGTGAACTCCGGGTCATCTGGACATCGTCTACTGGTAAGTAGTGTGCCACCCTGCTTGAATATGCAAAAAAAATTGTCACTTCCTGAAGACGATGTCCAGGTGGTCAGGGTGACCTCCGGGTCATCTGGACATCGTCTACTGGTATGTAGTGTGCCACCCTGCTTGAATATGCAAAAAAAATTGTCACTTCCTGAAGACGATGTCCAGGTGGTCAAGGTGACCTCCGGGTCATCTGGACATCGTCTACTGGTAAGTAGTGTACCACCCTGCTTAAATATGCAAAAAAAAATTGTCACTTTCTGAAGACGATGTTCAGGTGGTCAGGGTGACCTCCGGGTCATCTGGACATCGTCTACTGGTAAGTAGTATGCCACCCTGCTTGAATATGCAAAAAAAATTGTCACTTCCTGAAGACGATGTCCAGGTGGTCAGGGTGACCTCCGGGTCATCTGGACATCGTCTACTGGTAAGTAGTGTGCTACCCTGCTTGAATATGCAAAAAAAATTGTCACTTCCTGAAGACGATGTCCAGGTGGTCAGGGTGACCTCCGGGTCATCTGGACATCGTCTACTGGTATGTAGTGTGCCACCCTGCTTGAATATGCAAAAAAAATTGTCACTTCCTGAAGACGATGTCCAGGTGGTCAGGGTGACCTCCGGGTCATCTGGACATCGTCTACTGGTAAGTAGTGTACCACCCTGCTTGAATATGCAAAAAAAATTGTCACTTCCTGAAGACGATGTCCAGGTGGTCAGGGTGACCTCCGGGTCATCTGGACATCGTCTACTGGTAAGTAGTGTGCCACTCTGCTTGAATATGCAAAAAAAATTGTCACTTCCTGAAGACGATGTCCAGGTGGTCAGGGTGACCTCCGGGTCATCTGGACATCGTCTACTGGTAAGTAGTATGCCACCCTGCTTGAATATGCAAAAAAAATTGTCACTTCCTGAAGACGATGTCCAGGTGGTCAGGGTGACCTCCGGGTCATCTGGACATCGTCTACTGGTAAGTAGTGTGCCACCCTGCTTGAATATGCAAAAAAAATTGTCACTTCCTGAAGACGATGTCTAGGTGGTCAGGGTACACCCCATACCACCACCCCTTCCCCCTTCAAATTTTACCCCTTTTAAAAAAGCAACTAAAAACATTAACCCCCAACAGTGCGTCAAAAAACATGTGATACATCTATTTATCAAAAAATATCATCACTTCGACAATTACGTCATACAAATAGATTGACGTCACAGAAAGGGAGAAAGGTTTTTGATGGAAGCAGCTTAATATAATATAGATTTATTGTATATTTCACATATAGATATTTGAAAAGTGTATGTTATACTTGATTAATATTTATTTTATCTTCGAAAAATTGTGCATATTTTTAAAAACAATATATTAAATTTAGGTCCGTTTTTATTTTATGAATTTTATGAGGAATAAGTAAACTAATACACATTCTTTCAAGTTATATTCACAACTTTTTTTGGCACACGAGCACACACACACACACACACACTTATATATACATGACATACATATATATATATCATATTTATGACATATATATAACATATAAATGACATATATGTATATATATAACATATATATGACATATATATATATGTTGAATTCTGAATTCTTAGACACGGCGGAGGCGGCGGCGGCGGCGAAATATTTATATATTATAAAGAGATATAACATATATATATATATGACATATATATATATATGACATTGTAGGGAGTAAATTAAAATAAACATGTATCCCGCAACCGCGATATACCGAGCGAGCGGATACTTGGAAGCAATTCTCGGTTGACTTTCGCGGTACCGAGGCGCAAGGCTAAGGTTCTCCCACCTTGCCTCCTCGGCGGCGAGCGAGCATGCGGCCGTAAGTCCTGGACAACGGTCGGCCTAAGCAGGGCCACCGTCAGCTTCCCCTTCCGCGGGAAAAATAGATTAACGTCGGCGCGCGGCGAGAGGGATGGCGTACCATTGCTCCTCGGGCCGTCGACGGAGCTACTGCGTTATAGAAACTTTAACCAATAAACCAATTTATTCCTACCCCGGTCTTCCATTTATTTGAAAACCCTCTCGACCTCCTACAGTCTAAGTGTGGGGTAAGGAACATTTATTCGAATTAACGCAGTCGTGTAAATCTAGTTTCTGCGTGAGACGTGAACGTGCGGTCCGAAGTAATAGTCAATAGTTCTGTGTGAACTGCGTGCGATAGTGACATTCTGAACTTAGCTGTGTGCGTAACATTTCCGTTGATGTGTATGCGCATTAGTGATTGTGTGAAATTATTATACGCATTAGATACGAGAGACTAACAAATACCTCAAAATGTGGCGTCGTACACCTCAACAATACCTTGTCGCTGATTTGAAAGAAATTCTGAGGACACACGGATTAGAAACGGAGGG
This sequence comes from Theocolax elegans, assembly GCA_026168455.1. Lineage (NCBI taxonomy): Eukaryota > Metazoa > Arthropoda > Insecta > Hymenoptera > Cerocephalidae > Theocolax > Theocolax elegans. The sequence goes on from JANSJX010000474.1 coordinate 11,207, forward strand.
ATCGAAGGCTCAATTAATACAGCGTCTAACCGACTTTAGTTCCACCATTTGGCAAGAGCTCAACGAGCAGAGATATGCGGCAGGCATAGCCGATGGAAGTGTAACAGGTGATGATGCAGATGGACGCCATGATCACGAGACGGAGGAAGAAAGGGCTGCTAGAAGAAATAACGAATACGCGGCTCGCGAGATGGAATTATTGCGGCGGGAACGTGATCTTGCGCTACGCGAGTCGGAAACGTTGAGGCGCGAGCTGGCGAATCGCGAGAACGGCATTGCTTCTCAACAAGTAGTTACTAATACTACGAGTATAAATTCGATTGGTGCTTTAATATCTGATTTCGATGGAGGTGAGAATTCATTTGATAAATGGAAACAGCAACTGATTCTGTTAAAAAATTGTTATGATTTGGACGATAAAACGACGCGAGTGCTTATTAGTGGCAAGCTTAAAGGTAAAGCTTTAAATTGGTTTCATTCCAAACCCGATCATCTATCAATAACTTTCAACGAACTCATGCAACAGATGTCCACAATATTCGATGACAGGCCGAAAAAATTAAATTTACGTAAAAATTTTGAAGCAAGAAAGTGGCAAAGGAAAGAGCCATTTACAGAATACTACCACGATAAGATTATTCTTGCGAACCAAGTGCCTATCGACGACGACGAAATTATTGATTACCTGATCGATGGAATTCCTGACGAACCCCTGCGAAACCAAGCAAGAATGATGCGCTTTAATTTGAAAGCCGATTTACTCGAAGCGTTTAAGAAAATAACTCTAGATTCACGAAAGCCATTCGAAAGTGACAAGCCGGGAAGTGACACAAAAGGTTCGAGCGTAAAAGCAAAAAACTCATCAGGAAATCGATCTGTGAAGTGTTATAACTGCTTGGAATATGGGCACATATCAAGTAAGTGTGTAAAACCGAGACGTAACAGCAAAGAGTGCTTTGAGTGCAACTCTTTGGAACACCAAGCAAGAGATTGTCCGGCAAGAGCCGCACGACTTCAACAAGCCGGGCGTATCACGAGTGGAGGGGGCAACGACAACGAACAGATCAACACATCGAAGCGGTTCAATGCGACATCCACCAACATCGTTCAAGCAGCGGTACCGAGCGATCCGTATATGGTAAATGTATCGTATAACCTGAGCGAAAATGATTCGATATGTAAATATTCTATGCGTGCGATATTAGATCCCGGTTCGCCGATCAGCATTATTAAAGTTAATTTCGTACCGTTACGCTATTGTACGGAAACCAGTGAGAGGTTAGAATTTTTCGGTATTAACAATTCACCATTGAAGATTTTAGGAATTTTCGAGCGCGACGTGGTAATCGAAAACATTCCGGTAAGAATTAAATTTTACGTCGTACCGGATGATACGATCGTTTACGCGGCATTGCTAGGCCGGGACTTTTCGAGAAATCCAGCTTTATCGATAACTCTTAACGACGATGTAGTAATTAAAAAACGCGATGATCATTCCGAAGTTGTCAAGAACGATATTCGCCAAATATTATCAATTAATTATGTTAACGAGCCGAATAATGTCCGCGATGAGTTGAGAATTAACGCGCAATTAGAACCGCAAATAAAAGATAAAATTGAAAAATTGTATCGTGAGAAATATGTAAATAATTTAAATGCCGAAAAACTTGAACCTGAATTTGAAATGGAGATTTCTCTGAAACACGACCAACCGATAACGAGCCGAGCACGACGATTATCCTACGCGGATAAGGAAAAATTGCGTGACATACTTGATGATTTACTTGAGAGAAAAATAATACGACCCAGCGAATCCTCGTATGCTAGTCCAATCGTTTTGTCGCGTAAAAAGACGGGCGAAACAAGACTTTGCGCTGATTTTCGTGAAATTAATAAAATTACCGAAACTGATAATTTCCCTACGCAGTTGATAGACGACAATTTAGACGAGTTAAAAGACAAAGTGTATTTTAGTTCGCTCGACTTGAAAGACGGATTCTTTCATGTGAAAGTAAAAGAGAATTCCGTGAAGTATACGTCGATTGTCACACCGTTAGGGCAATATGAGTACTTACGTTGTCCTTTTGGTTTAAAGAATGCGCCGAAAGCGTTCAGTCGGTATATCAATAAAATATTTGCGAAATTGATACGGGAGAAAAAGTTATTGGTATACTACGATGACCTTTTTATTGCGACCAATGATATTGACGATCATTTGAACATTTTGTCGGAAATTTTCGAACTAGCGGGCCGATTTCATTTGCAGTTCCGTTTAGATAAGTGCTTGTTTGCATACAAGGAAATTAATTATCTCGGATATCACGTGAGTGCCGAAGGAATTCGTCCGAGTTGTGAAAATGTCTCAGCTGTTCTAGATTATCCTGTGCCGCGAAATCCGAAAGAAGTTCTGAGATTTGTTTGCCTCGCAAGTTATTTTCGTCGGTTCGTACCGAACTTCTCGATTATCGCAAAACCCTTGTACGATCTTACGCGAAAGAACGCAACTTTCGAATTCGGAAAAAGAGAATACGATGCGTTTGAAGAATTAAAAACGAAACTTGCTAGTAGACCGATTTTGGCAATATATTCTCCGACGGCGGAGACCGAATTACACTGTGACGCGAGCTCCACGGGTTTTGGTGCGATTCTAGTTCAAAAACAGACGGATGGTTTATTCAAACCTGTGTTTTACTATAGTCAACGAACTACTGACGCTGAGTCGCGCTATCACAGCTTTGAACTGGAATGCTTAGCGGTCGTAAACGCAGTTAAAAGATTTCGCATATATTTATTAGGGATTAAGTTTAAAATAATCACCGACTGTGATAGTTTTCGTTTGACGCTCAATAAACAAACTATTAATCCGCGCATATCTCGCTGGGCAATGGTCTTACAAGAATACGATTACGAAGTGCAACATCGTCCAGGCAAACGAATGAGTCACGTGGACGCGTTGAGCCGATGCCACGGTGTACTAGTAATTGAGGCGAATTCATTTGACCAAACTCTCGCATTGAGTCAGAGTCGTGACGAAGATATAAAGAAAATTCGCGATGAACTCGAAAACCGCGACCTTGCCCATTATGAATTATGTAACGGTTTAGTGTATAGAAAGGACCGATCAAAGAAATTATATTTTTATGTACCGCAATCGATGGAAGCGAATGTCATTCGTACTTGCCACGACGATCTCGGGCATGTAGGACTCGAAAAGGTTGTAAATAACTTGACAAAAATCTATTGGTTCCCGCACATACGTGAGAAAGTAAAAAGCTACATATCTAATTGCTTACGGTGTATCGAATTTTCTCCTACAAGCGGGAAGCGCGAAGGGTTTCTACACTCGATACCTAAAGATAATATACCGTTTAGTACCGTGCACGTAGATCATATGGGACCACTCGAAAGGTCATCTCAAGGCTACAAGCATTTATTAGTCATTGTTGACGCGTTTACAAAATTTGTAAAATTGTATCCATGCAAATCGACGAAAAGCGACGAGACAATTCGAAAATTGCGAGAGTTTTTCCGAGCGTACAGTAGGCCTAAACGTCTTATTAGCGATCGAGGAACCGCTTATACCTCGGCTGAGTTCAAACAGTTTGTAGAAGACGAAAAGATCGAACACGTTTTAATTGCGGTCGGAACACCTCGAGCAAACGGCCAAGTAGAGCGCTACAATCGTTCGATTACTCCCGCTCTTGCGAAGCTTGCCGAGACGCCAAAGAAATGGGATCGAGAGATTGAGAATATTGAATTTGCGTTAAATAACACGGTTTGCCGATCTACCGGGGATACACCTAGCCGTCTTTTATTTGGTGTCGAACAGAAAGGGAAACCAAATGATTGCGTCCGATTAATACTAGAAAATATGAAAGAACCCGAACGCGATTTACTATCTATCCGTGAAAAGGCAGGGCAGCGTATAGAAGTTAGTCAACTAACGAATGAAAAATATTATAACAATAAATGTAAAGCTGCGACAAAATATAATGAAGGTGATTATGTAATGATCAAGAATGTCGATGCCACTGTGGGAGTTAATAAAAAACTTTTACCTAAATTTAAAGGTCCGTATCAGGTTGAGAGAGTTTATGATCATGATCGTTACTTAGTCACTGACATTGAAGGGTTCCAGGTTACCCAAATGCCGTATAAGAGTGTCATTTCCGCCGATCACATGCGGCCATATGTAGAACCGTAACTTGTAAACGATGCGAAATTATTACTTCGGCATTAAATGGCTTTTATTTTTTAGCGAGATAATTTATTTTGATTTATGTTAAAATACTATACCAAAATTGTAAACGATGTGAGTTTTATTTCGTCTAACTCAATAATTATATTTTGTAACCTAGCGAATTTTATTTACATTTGAAATTGTTTAATTTGTTGGCCGGGACGGCCTAATGTCAGGATTGACCGAGCTGTAGGGAGTAAATTAAAATAAACATGTATCCCGCAACCGCGATATACCGAGCGAGCGGATACTTGGAAGCAATTCTCGGTTGACTTTCGCGGTACCGAGGCGCAAGGCTAAGGTTCTCCCACCTTGCCTCCTCGGCGGCGAGCGAGCATGCGGCCGTAAGTCCTGGACAACGGTCGGCCTAAGCAGGGCCACCGTCAGCTTCCCCTTCCGCGGGAAAAATAGATTAACGTCGGCGCGCGGCGAGAGGGATGGCGTACCATTGCTCCTCGGGCCGTCGACGGAGCTACTGCGTTATAGAAACTTTAACCAATAAACCAATTATTCCTACCCCGGTCTTCCATTTATTTGAAAACCCTCTCGACCTCCTACATACATATATATATATATATATCTATAATATTTAAATATTACGCCGCCGCCGCCGCCGCCGCCGCCGTGTCTAAGAATTCAGGATTCAATGTATATATATTATATTATATTTTACATTATATTACTATTGTAACGGGGTACGGATTGAATATAAGGAATAAAAAAATCAACGAAGGTATCGGGGCGCGAACCCACGATCCCGGAGCGCGAGGCAGAAGCCTCACCACTGCGCTACCATTCGCATTATCCCGGCTAGTCGACTTGGTCCTATCGACGAACGTCGCCGATAATTCAGGGACCTAACTTGCGCCGACACTCGAAATCCGTACCAGTTATATCCCCCACCCAACGCGACCTACGCCCTCGGGGAGCCGTTTGATCACTTCGATCACCTGAGCCAGTGAGGCGAAGGTTGTCCCTGCTCGACCGGTGTCAAGAAGACCGTTTTCTGAGCACCGGAGCCTCGTTAGGGATAGCCGTGCGTTTGCACCACCACGCTTGAGATCCCAGAAACTCAAGCTCCCCTACGTCTAGTGCCAACTTTGGAGGTGTACTGCGTATACGTATACACACTGTGGGAAGGGGGAACACAGGCTTTTCTCCTACAGTCGTACCTCCACACTTTTTGACGTTCTCGCGGGGAAATCCACCGGGACTGTGGTGGTGGGGATGGGAGTTTATGACCGACTATCGGTCCAAGATGAGCCAGGCGAAGATAAACTACTTTCGTCTCTTCTGGCAAGTGGGTTATTGAGTTGGGCGCCATTTGATGTGCCGCGGCTATTCTCCACATGTCTGGATCGGTTGCTACGGCACTGCCTAGTTATACTCCCTAGGCGGTGCTCCGAGAGTGCGCGGCGGATTCAAATCAGTGAACCCCGCGCACGACTTACCGTTGCGATGTCCGTTAACAACCGCGAGATCACTTGCCGATCTCGCGTCTTTGTACAGCTAAAACGTCGTGAGCTGAAAAGGACCGCGAATAAAAGGGATAAATTCGCGGTAAGTTTACCTCGGCCGCTCCTGAAACGGAGAGGGCGGTATTCGGGATAACGGGAATAGCATACGCCGGTAATCAATAATCAAACTCGTACTCGGATATTGATTACATATGAATTTTATTCAAGTTAAAGAAATAGAAATAAAGTTTAACAAAGAAACAAAGATTTAACAAAAGCCGTATATAGGCCGCGTGAGGTCTCGCGACGAGGTGTAACCACCGGGGTTACTCGTACTTTCTCTCTTTCTAGCACGCGTACGCGATCGCCCGTTAGCTTCCTCGCCGTCGCGCGCGGGCGAGATCCGTCGATTCCTAACTTAAAGTTATAGCCGTAAAGAGAGAGTCTTTACGGCTTCGGCGACTCGCGAGTGGTGCACCACGTACCTTATCTCCCCGTCGATGCGCTTGGCTTCGCCTGCTTCGGTAGCTTTTCGTCCCAGCTGGTATGCTTTTCCTTGATGTACGAAGCTACCATTGTCTTAAGCGTGCGGTTCGACCTTTCTACGGGGTTTTGCTCGAGGGTGGTAAGGAGGTGTCGTCGTATGGTACACTCCCTTCTCTTTTAGATAGTCGTCTACCATCTTGTTTTTGAACTCGGTCCCATTATCGGAGTGAAATACTTCCGGCGTGCCGAAACGCATGAGGACACGCTCGTGTAACTCCTTTACTATGGTTTTTTGCGTTTGCTTTTCTAATTGGGACCGCTTCAATCCAGCGCGTAAATAAGTCCTGGAAGACTAGAATGTACTCGAATCCGTGGGTAGAGCGAGGTAATGGTCCAGTCACATCACCTGCGACTACCTGCCAAGGTCTTTCGACTACTCTACGGCCCATTAGGCCTCTAGGCGATTGCTGCTTTACCTTACACTGCTGGCAGATTTGACATTTCCGCACGTAGTCACCTACCTCCGCATAGTATCGGGGCCAATAGTATAATCTGGCAACCCGTGCGAAAGTCTTTTCGCGACCTAAGTGGCCAGCAGTTGGATCGTCGTGACATTCTCTTAGAATCGACGGGCGATTCTCTCGAGGCACTACCATCTTCCATGCCTCGGGGTCTTCCATGACGTCCTCTAAGGTGGGATCAGGCCGGTAAGTATATAGATTTCCCCCTACTACTTTCCATTCGGGGATTCCCGTGGTCTCTCTGATACATCCTTTACCCATGCGAGGTACCACGGGTCAACAGTAGTGTCGCTCCAAGAGACCAAGGCTATCGTCGGCTCTCCTTCTTCATACATTCTGGAGAGCGCGTCTGGAACATGATTAGCGCACCTTTCTTGTGCTCAATCGTGAAGGTGTGCGCTTGGAGTTCGAGAGCCCATCTTGCGAGACTACTCGTTGGGTTGCGCATATTGCAGAGCCAACGCAAACTGTTGTGGTCGGTTACGACTCGAAACTCGTAACCTTCTATATACTGCCTGAACTTCTTTATTGCCTAGACAACGGCTAAACATTCTCGTTCGGTGACACTGTAATTCCTCTCGGCTGGGGACAAGATCCGACTTGCGTACTCCAAAACTCTTTCGTCTCCATCCACGAGTAGGAGTAGCACAGCCCCTATACCGGTGTCGCTGGCGTCTGTCTGCAGTATGTACTGCCCATTTGGGACAGGACGCTGCAGAATCGGTGCTGTCATTAAGACGGCCTTGAGCTGTTGGAAGGCTTGCTCTTGCTCATCAAGCCACTCATACCGCTGGTTCTTCTTGGTTAAACGCGTCAAGGGTTCTGCGATTGTTGCGTAATCCGGCATAAATCGCCTATGCCAAGAAGCCATACCGAGGAAACGGCGAAGCTGTTTAATATTCTTCGGAGCCGGATACTCTTTTATCGGCTCTATCTTGGCGGGATCGGGACGTACTCCGTCCCGGTTTACCAGTACGCCAAGATACTTAACCTCTGACTTACAAAAAACGCACTTATCCCGGTTTATTGAAAGTCCAGCTTCTGCCAGTCTTTTAAGGACTTCCTCTAGGTAACGCTTATGATCCTCGAATGTCTCCGACACGACGATAATATCATCAAGGTAAGCATAAGCGTGCGGCGCCAGGTCTGGTCCTACGACTTGGTCTATCATCCGTTGAAAGGTCGCTCCCGCGTATGCCAATCCGTACGGCATCCTCGTGAACTGGAACAGTCCCAATCCAGGAACTGTGAAAGCAGTAATAGGGCGCGACTCGACTTGCAACGGTATCTGATGATAGGCGCAATTCATGTCGAGAGTGGAGATATAGCGAGCCTTTCTTAGTTTGCGCAGTATATCGTGCATGAAAGGCAAAGGATATGCATCTGGTTTTGTTAAGCGTTGACTTTCCTGAAGTCGATACAAAACCGTCTAGAATTGTCATCCTTTCTCGCCATCACCACCGGGTGGACCATCCGCTGGTCGAGGGCTCAATGACCCCGGAGTCAAGCATCTCCTTCACTTGGCGGTGCATTTCTTCTTGGATTTTGTCCGAGACCGGGTAGTACCGCTGCTTGATCGGTTTGGCTGATCCGACGTCGATTGTGTGCTCGACATCGTGAGATCGACCGATCTTTGGCATGGTGTTGGATAGAACTCGGTCCAACAGCTGACGCAATTCCTCGCGTTGACTGTCGGTTGCGTCAGCCACACCTGCTGACGACAAAGAAGCCGTACCTCCGTCCAAGCTAGCTACCTCTAACTGGACGTGGGCTTTGCTGTTTTTGAGGAACAGCTGATCAGCGTCTGGGTCTAGAACTGCACGAAATGCACGTACGAAATTGACTCCTACGTAACATTCGGCGTCCAGATTTGGCATAATGGCAACCCTGAGCTCCTTTATTGCCCAGACAACGGCTAAACATTCTCGTTCGGTGACACTGTAATTCCTCTCGGCTGGGGACAAGATCCGACTTGCGTACTCCAAAACTCTTTCGTCTCCATCCACGAGTTGGAGTAGCACAGCCCCTATACCGGTGTCACTGGCGTCTGTCTGCAGTATGTACTGCCCATTTGGGACAGGACGCTGCAGAATCGGTGCTGTCATTAAGACGGCCTTGAGCTGTTGGAAGGCTTGCTCTTGCTCATCAAGCCACTCATACCGCTGGTTCTTCTTGGTTAAACGCGTCAAGGGTTCTGCGATTGTCGCGTAATCCGGCATAAATCGCCTATGCCAAGAAGCCATACCGAGGAAACGGCGAAGCTGTTTAATATTCTTCGGAGCCGGATACTCTTTTATCGGCTCTATCTTGGCGGGATCGGGACGTACTCCGTCCCGGTTTACCAGTACGCCAAGATACTACCTCTGACTTACAAAAAACGCACTTATCCCGGTTTATTGAAAGTACAGCTTCTGCCAGTCTTTTAAGTACTTCCTCTAGGTAACGCTTATGATCCTCGAATGTCTCCGACACGACGATAATATCATCAAGGTAAGCATAAGCGTGCGGCGCCAGGTCTGGTCCTACGACTTGGTCTATCATCCGTTGAAAGGTCGCCCCGCGTATGCCAATCCGTACGGCATCCTCGTGAACTGGAACAGTCCCAATCCAGGAACTGTGAAAGCAGTAATAGGGCGCGACTCGACTTGCAACGGTATCTGATGATAGGCGCAATTCATGTCGAGAGTGGAGATATAGCGAGCCTTTCTTAGTTTGCGCAATATATCGTGCATGAAAGGCAACGGATATGCATCTGGTTTTGTTAATGCGCTGACTTTCCTGAAGTCGATACAAAACCGTCTAGAATTGTCATCCTTTCTCGCCATCACCACCGGGCTGGGCCATCCGCTGGTCGAGGGCTCAATGACCCCGGAGTCAAGCATCTCCTTCACTTGGCGGTGCATTTCTTCTTGGATTTTGTCCGAGACCGGGTAGTACCGCTGCTTGATCGGCTTGGCTGATCCGACGTCGATTGTGTGCTCGACGTCGTGAGATCGACCGATCTTTGGCATGGTGTTGGATAGAACTCGGTCCAACAGCTGACGCAATTCCTCGCGTTGACTGTCGGTTGCGTCAGCAACCCCTGCATGACGACAAGGAAGCCGTACCCCCGTCCAAGCTAGCTACCTCTAACTGGACGTGGGCTTTGCTGCTTTTGAGGAACAGCTGATCAGCGTCTGGTCTAGAACTGCACGAAATGCACGTACGAAATTGACTCCTACGTAACATTCGGCGTCCAGATTTGGCATAATTGCAACCCTGAGCTCCTTGGTCTCACCACCGATGGTAAAAGGCAACATGTACGTGCCCACTCAGTGGTTGTGCATATCCATCAGCCAATTTCACTCTCCCCGCGTTTTTGGTAGAGAGCGGATTTTCCCAGGGCGGTAGCGATTGTGAGGCCATTAGACCCCATTACCGTCGTCGAAGCTCCTGGATCGTACAGGGCCTCTGATCCGGAAATCGCCTATTCCGCTTGGAGCACCAGCGCGTTTCGTCCTCTGGACGGTAGCTCCGGTGTGGCTCCTGCTGACCTTGAGGACTAGAATCTTGGGAATCGATTCCCTTTCTGTGCTCCTCTGGCTTCATCGAGTCTATCCCGCCGCGGATGAGCTCCGCGCGGTCTCGTACATTCCGTGGGCCCGAGCTTCTGGGCATCTCGGAGACTCTCTGGCCCTTGGGTTCGGCCCGAGTCCCGTTTAGGCCGCTCCCGGAGGCGTTTCCCTTATTGCAGTCAGGGCAATGGCGACGGAAATACGCAAGCTTACCGCACCCATTGCAGGATATCGGTTTGCTCGGATCAAAGGGCGTCCTGCTTGGCCCTCCTTCCGCGCTCTTTTCGCCGCGGGGCTTCTCGTACTGGGCCCTTCTGCTCTTCGGGCCGGTTCGGCGGTTTCTTTTTCTGAGCAAACCGCCGTCCACTCTTGGGACATCCTGGTTTGCTACTCCCGGCTGCGCTCCCGTTCTCACTTGGTAGCAGCTTCTTCAGCTGGGTAAGAATCGCGTCCAGATCCACCAGATTTTTGCCGGTGGTGGATTTATCGGATTCCACCGCTGCTACCTTTTCCTTCGGAGGAGTCTTCTCTGACTTCTTCTTGGCTTTATACGCGAACATCCGGCCGCACCAGCTCCCCTTCCATTGGAGGTGGTTGTAGAGCTTTAGCGCTCTTGCAGCCTCTCCGCTTCGCGGGCCAAGTCAAACAGCTGGTCGATCGTCTGCGCCTCGATTTGCTTGAACCGGCGCTGGATTCTCGGCAGCATGTTTCGGTAGAGGTGATCTACCTGGTTCCTCTCGCTAGGCTTGGGGCGAGCTCTTGTAGCATGCCTATCATGCAATTCATGTACTCACGTACCGGTTCGTCTTCGCCCTGAGTACGTGAGGTGCATTCAAGGATCAGCTTCTCTTGGTAAGTTTCGCTGGCTCCGTACCAGCGTTTGATTAAGCACGTGAATTCGTCCCAATTCCTCCACTTTCCTTTGTTATTGCGGTACCACCTTGCGGCGTCTTCCACCAGCAACTGCGAAAGAGAAGGAAGGACTTCATCCTGCGTCATGTTGCTAGGACTCTGCAGTCATCCACGCGCTCTAAGAACCTGTTAATGCTTTCGCTCCCGTCCCCTGAGAACTTTATTCCCCACTTTCTCACGATCTCGCCTCGGTCGCGTGTGGGTTAAATGAGCAGCGAAGCCCAGGGACGGTTGTTCTTGGGACGCACGACGCTTGGGGCTTAAGGGTTGAACTTTCTCACATGGGGGCCTTCCGTGTACCCAGGTGTCTCCCCCCTCCCAAGCTCCGCCCAGGGATGGCGCTAGGAGCTGTCCTGGCGTTTGGGGCTGTAGTCGTGCGTCCTCTGCTGAACCGGTGACTCCTCTGGCCGGTAGCAGGTATACGTGTCCTGAAATTGGGCTCTTTGGGACGTCATGTGGCTTACGGCATCGGTTAGCCTCGTTATCTGTGCCGCCATACTTTCCATTTGCTCTTGTAGAGTTTTTGTCTTGGCAATTTGTTCTGCCAGACATGTGAGAATAGCCCGCGGCACATCAAATGGCGTCCCATGCGTCGCTATTAGCGTTATCCAGTCAGATTGACCTACCCCTCCGACTGATTGGCTGCTAGACCTGGCCCTCCTCGGGGCTGTTGGCAGGTCCTCGCTAGGTAGTCGGTCGTACGATTGAGATTTTCCTCAATCAGGTGCGTACCTCTCTCATCAGGTAACGCTCCTGGCGTTTTCTCCCGACTCGGCGGATCACTTCTGTCCGCTTCTCGACCCGCCTTATCCGGTCATTGACGGTGTCAGTTTCTTGACTGAACTCGTCGGCCGAATAATTTCCTAGCAGCCATTGCTGTAGGCGTTCCGCCTTTTGATAGCGGGAACCATCAAGTCGAAGCTCCATCTGTTCTAGGTGAGCCTCGATTTGTGCTGCGTTTTGGGTGTGGATCCACTCGTCCACCTGCACTATAATGTCCTCGTCTCGTTGGCCAAACTGTCGGCGTTTCGGTCGGCCATTGCGCTTATTTAATTATCGCTCGCGGATAACTTCAAATAAACAAAAATCTCTATTTTTGGTGCACTGTGGCCTGGCGTGCGCAAGGTTATTCTATTTTAATTTGCGTGGCAGCAAAGAAAAATTAAAATTATTGGGCCAAAAGTTGAAGGAATTATCTTTTCCCTAAGATATAGCCACTCACTTGAATCTGCTATCCGCAAATCACTTCTAGCTTTTCGGACAGGTTCTCTTGAACTCTATTATCACTCACTAGAGAACTATCAAAGAAAACCGAGGACAATTTGAATTTAAAAATTAATAATATACAAGATTTTTCTTATCTACTCGTTAATTTAAATTGTTAACCTGGCTCGAGGTCTATCGCAACTAAATCTTCTTAAATTAGTGAATTAAATAAATTAAGTAACTTAATCACAGACAAATTAATATCTTATCGTTATCTAAAATTAAAACCGCACGCATGACCTCACTTACAATCGCATAAACATGGATTTGTTATCTTAACCTATAAATGTTAGGACGTCGGGCCAGGTTATGTCCGTCCGAAAAGCTTCAATTCTACCAGATTCAAGTTTGTAACCTTGCGCAGGCTTTACAATTCGCTTCGTTGAATTTTGAGTCAATTATTTACGAATAATTGTCTCAATCCGCCGAAAACGAGACGATTCGAGAGAGAGAGAGAGAGATGAAATTAATCTAATTGAGTCGCAGGATCGACCTCACGTTGTGGTATTTGTCCGCAAATACCACGGCGGCTTTTCGGCTTTTACTACCCACTTGGTAGTAAAAGCTTTATTCTTGTTAAAAATTTTATTATTAAATAAATAAATAATCGTAAGATTAATTATCACTTCTCTGTGATAATTAATCCGGCGTAATCCCTAATCCACACGTATTTGGGCGCCAGTTGTAACGGGGTACAATCTTTCGCGTCGGTAGGGGTAAAGGGATCGGTTGCTACGGCACTGCCTAGTTATACTCCCTAGGCGGTGCTCCGAGAGTGCGCGGCGGATTCAAATCAGTGAACCCCGCGCACGACCTACCGTTGCGATGTCCGTTAACAACCGCGAGATCACTTGCCGATCTCGCGTCTTTGTACAGCTAAAACGTCGTGAGCTGAAAAGGACCGCGAATAAAAGGGATATTCGCGGTAAGTTTACCTCGGCCGCTCCTGAAACGGAGAGGGCGGTATTCGGGATAACGGGAATAACAGGAAACAAGCGAATTAAAATATATCGATTTAATCGAAAAGAAAAAGTTGCAATTTTTTTTAACTTCTTTGTGTTTTAAGGTGCTTGTTTTTTAGATTGTAAATGCAATGTAACCTGTAACATTTTTAAGATTAAAATATAATAATAGCGCCCGATAGAAATTGTATTCCATTAAATAAGTACACTGAGAAAAAGTTTAGATTAAAAATTACAATAGTGTTTAGTAAACAAATCACGCAGACTGACAAATTAAGGAAATCACTATAGTTTCTAGTAAAAATTACTATAGATTATAATAAAATTTACTATAATTCTTGTAATATTTACTATAACTTTTCTATATTTTAATATACACTATAGTAATTTTTCCTAGTTTGTCAATCTGTGATTTATTTACTAGAAACTATTGTAATTTTTTCAAAATATTTTGTAATTTTTAATACAAAATTTCTCTCCGTGTAATAAATAGATTATTTGAATAG
>JANSJX010000475.1:0-25086 GCA_026168455.1 Theocolax elegans
TTTTCAGAAGGTTAAAAACCACAAGATGATCATGTATTAATTGAACTCCAAAGTTTTGGTCCGAAGGATGATGTAGTTCCAACTCTTGTCCTCAGTCGAACTAGCAAAATTCAATATTTTAATTTTTATTATGACTATTTTAATATAAAATCAATAAGACTTGAAAATGTAAAAAAAACTAATTCTTGAATAATAACTGCATTATTTAAATAAACATGAATGACAATTCGTGGCTACAACTATTTTGAGTATTTACTAATTAAGTAAAAATTGTTTATCAACGACTATTATTCATAATTTAGATTTGTCTTTGTTGTTCAATAGAAAAGATTGAAATAAAGATTTATTTATCCTTAAATGAAAAATAAATAAAAATGATTTAATTAAGCTACATAACTAACCTAAAAATTAAGTTACTTCCGAGTTCTTTTAGCTTGATCTGTTTGCGCATTGTCATTTGTCAGTACTTATTGCCAGAACATTACTTAACTAATAACAATAATTATTTTTTTACTATTATAAACATAAACATATAAATAATAATAAACAAAAACATAAATACAAACACGTCAAATCGAAGGATGCAGTTCTTAATATTTACTTCGAAGTCCAAGTGCATGACTCAACGACTGCTTGTCATGACGCCATCTAGCCAGTAGGAACAGGCCTTAAGAATGTAAACGCACCTTAAAGTACTTAAACGCGTATTTGTCACAAATTTGTTTAAAAGAAAATAAAATAAAATTGCAAAATAGCGATATCTGTTAAATCCGCAAAAGAGGAGGAATCTTTTTGCGTAGAACAAATATTTTTAAATAGATATATATTAATAAAAAACCGCAGAAACTGATTTTCGCGCCATGCCCCATATGCGAACATCTTGCTTCCCGCAAATAATATTTTATTTATTTATTTTTATACTTTCAGAAGTAATTATTTGAAAAGTAACGATATCTCCATATTCCGCAAACGAGGAGAAATCGATTCCCATCGATAAAAATATGCTATTGATATTTTTTTATTAAAATAACGGGAAAACAGTTCTGGCGCCGCGCCCAAATTGCGAATTTTATTTTTGCAATAACTAAGAAACAATTAATCCGCAAATGAAAATTCGCGTGGAGACTAATTCCGCAAACTAGGAGAAATCGTTTGAGCTATGATACGTTAAAAAAAGTTATTATTTAATAATTTCCGGCGCTAACTACACAAGTCTTGGAAATCATCGGACTCTAACAGCATACACATCTAATGTCGACGCCCGCAGGTCTAGCAGGACATTATCCAGCAATTTGACACCGCTATCCACGTTCGAGGCGGACCTTCGTTCCTCACCGTATACACACACACATATATATATACTTATATATATATAGATATATTTGGGTACTTAAGGTACATTCTTTTCGGTTATCTATACGCTTGTATTATTCGTAAAGGCAAACCTGATATTTTATGTTATTTCGATTGCTGAACCAACCGTTTTCTCTTAAAACAATTATTATTTGATACTACAATTTATTTATAATAATTATTCGTTGCATAAACGACAACAATTTTTAATTTAATCTGCATTTATTTATAATAATTCTTATTTCGATTATTAATTATTAATGTTTATAATGTGTTAACGTGTTCGCCGTACACTTGTTTATTTAATCAAAATTAAAATCGTTATTTGACTTAAATAAATTTATGCAATTGAGAATAAAATAGTGTAATTTTATGCGTTTTTGCCCATTAAAAAGCTGTAAGAATTTAGTTACACGTGTTCATTTAAAGGAAAATAGCATACTATATTTAAATAAATAATGCATGATTAATACGAAATAAAACATGTATTATTTTATTTAACTCACATTATATCCTACATCTCTACTGTCAAAATAACTTCGCTCGCTACTCCCGGAGACGTAAGGCTAGTCCTAGTTAAACAAGAGCGAAAGGAACGCGAATGGTTTATTAACCATTTGCCTTCTTGTAACATTTTTTATAGTAGTTGGTACATGTCTGGACGTGACACAAATAAAATATATTTCCAGGTGAATCCGGAATTAAAATAAATAATCTAAACATTAAATCGGTTGAGAAAAGAAGGAGATGTCAATCTTTGAGGGTCAAACCAAGTTGAACAAGGAATAAAAAACTCTTATTCTCTATTTAAAAAATCGTGCAACGTTTTGTCCGCTGGTTTGCAGACCTCTTTAGGCACTGTTTATTAACAAAAAACGACAGAATTTACATAAGAATAATATATAAATAAAGAAAACTTCAACCACACACTTTACAGCACAAAATAAAAATTAAATACCTTCGTGAAAACGATGTATAAGTTTTAATTCTACTACATTGTAGGATAACGTCAAAGTGAATTATAAATCAGTCAACTCGACTATATATACATACGTCTGAAAATTACAGATAATTAATTTTGAGAATTAGACATACATCAATATTCCGAGCAAAACAAACTGCTACAAAATCCTCTTATAAATATTACTGAGCATTTGAGTGTCTTCCTTCTTATTTATGGTACATTTGCAAATATAATATGCAGCATCTGTGAAATAATGCGTTTTTTATATGAGGGTTCTTTGTCTAGCGTAGTCTTCGACTATAAAATCAACTTTAACTCACAAATTAATAATGTACAAAAAAATGACTAAAGGCTTTAAATATAATAAAATACCTACAAGATAATTGGTGGGGTGCAGACCCAGCCACCCTTATTGTAACATATAAAAGTTTTATGCGCTCAATACTAGACTACTGTAGCTTTATCTACTTTCCAAATCGCACAGATTTAATATAAAAAATGGAAACAAATTAGTACAATGCTATACGAATAGCCTTTGGATATTGCAAAACTACCCCAACTAATGTTCTTCTGGCAGAATCAAAACTACCCCTATTAGAAGAAAGATCCAAATTTTTATGTAACTGTTACCTTTCCAAAATTCTGTCCAACAGCTCTTTACCAATACATAAAGTCATTTTAAAATATCACACTTCAACAAAAAAAAAAAATAAGCGGAAAAAACTATTTGAACGATGCATTGAAAACCTAGATAAAATTACCCCTATTCTACACAAAACAGATAAATACAACATTTTGTCATACGAATACGGTACTCTAGTAACAGCAATCCCAGTAAAAAAATCTCTAGAGTACAAAATTTTAAACTAAATAAATATAAATCAAACAGATGTCTGCAAAATATTTACGGCCACCGCTAAAATATCTGATTACCCATCGGCAGGAACAGCTTGTGTCTGTCCCTCTCTCAGATTAAGTGCCTAAAGAAGCTTGAACAAAAATGCATCAGCTTTTACTGTTGAATGCCTTGCTCTTATTGACGCTTTTGACTATGCTACAAAAATCAAAATGTCCAATAATCTTATATTTTCTAAAATCCACAATGACGATTTTAAAGGGTTAAATCCAGGTTGTAATAAAATTAACAACCAATTTGATATTAAAAGTTGTACGACGTTTCGTCTGCCAGGTTTTGCAGACCTCTTCAAGTACATAGATGTCAAACAGTTAGCAATGATCTTCCATTACTCGTAGATGAGTAGAGTCAAGTGACTTTATATTTAAGTGTCAAGGGATTTTATCATAACCATGAAAGGTGTACATTCTGAAAAAAAAACTTATATTTTCTAGCTCTGCAGTAGTTTAAGACAAGCTTATCAACCCTTCCATAAATATAAAAACTAACCCTTAAAGCGTAGAAATTTTCTGGATACCTCAACTCACTCAATAAAAAAGCTCAAAAATTAGCCAAACTAGTTAGTCAAAACAACCATGCTTATAATGACCTTATTCCGTTTGCAGATTTTCATAACAAATTCTGAAGAACTCTTCTAAAAAATATGAAGGAATATCTAGAAAACTCAGCTCTCTAAAAAGGCAAAATATATTTTCAAAACTATTAAAAAAACACATCAACATACTGGTTTCATAATATGAATCTTCCCCGAGAACACATTGTGAGTATCATTAGATGTCGAGCAAATCACTATAATCTAGGTGCATCGCTTGCTCGTGTAAATATAATTCAAGATCTAAAATGTAAATGTGGATATGCTCAAGAATATCTTGATCACGCTATTTGGCAATGCCCTTTACACGAATTACCAATAATAGAACTATTTCAAAAACTTCACTTACACAATGTATACCTACCAATAAACACAGCTACACTTCTTGTAACCGCTCAAGTATCTATAGTAAATTATATACTTTCTTTCTTTAAAAGATTTGAAATTAATGTATAAGTTTTCTACTTAATCAAAAGTTATAATACATCAAGTTTCGCGCTAAAATAATATATTCATTAAAATACATGTACAATAATTACTATGTCAAAGCATAACTCAATGTACAGCGAATAAATCGCAAACAAGAGATTTGAAAACTTTTAATAAAAAAAAAAAAATTTCACTGCAAGAACAACTTGATCAAGCATACAGAAACCTGCACCAAAGTTATAGAGCGAGAATAGAAAGGCATCACTTCAATGATTTCACTGAATTACAAAGATTAGGTAAGAGAGAGGAATCCAGACGCTATCTAAATGGAGCGTATAACCCACCTCCACCAATCACACTTACAGTACTACAAAGATTTGCTTATGTAGACCCCACGCAGCCTAAGTCGCGCAAAGTAGCAGCAGTAGCAAATGAGCCAAAACTCAAAGCCCCAGAAGCCTTACAAAATCCTGAACCAGCAACTCCAGTAACCAATTTTAATTCACCCAAACAAACCCAGCAGCCATCCCCAAAACGAAAAACCCAAAAGCAAATAACAATCATCAGAAGCAGTATGTCGATGCAGTGAAGAAAAAAATGCTAATCAGCAGCGGACACAAGCAAAACAGAATTGCAATTTCAACAGAAGCAACTGGCAAAGGCAAAGACGATACCAACAAAATCCCAGCAGCCAAAACCCGCAGTAAAACAATCAAAATCATTAAGCAAGTAGCCAAAATATATACTTGAACTCAAAAGCGCCGATTATCTTCAATCATCCGCGCAAACAGAGTGAGCCGTGCTACAGTTGCAATAAATTGGGCCATTGGGCAGCAGAATGTCCGAATCAACGCTGCAGAGGTTGCGGTACACCTGGAGTGTACGTTAAAATTTGCCAGAGATGCAACTCGAATGAAGCAGCGGAAAACTTCAACCAGAGGCGATAAATACCCGTATTTCTTCAACCCAGCTCCCCAAAGGGTCCGAGTCATTCCAAATAGCAAGTAACTAATCGCTTATTCAACATATTCCCAATATTGACCTCAGGCATTATTTTAATTTAGAAATAAACGGCCATAAAGTAATTGCACTCTTAGACGTTGGAGCAAGAAAATCTTTTCTAGGAGGCAATATAGAAGCACTAGTGCAACACAAATTAAAAGCATCGCAATGCCCTGCAGTTAAGATAGCAGACGGTACAGTTGTTCCTGTCCAGGGCACAGTCGACATCACAATTAAAATCGATGGAGACGAGATAGTTATGCCATTTGAAGTCGCAGATGGATTACATTACGACTGTATACTTGGAATTGACTTCAAACGTAAAATTATGATACGTAAAAAGATGACACCTGGTGGACGAATAAAGGCGTAATACACAAAATTTCCCCGAAGGCAACGATCCCAGTTGTATCCCAGCAGTAGCAAGTATAGAAGGATTAAAGCAAGTCAACCAGAAGCAAATAGATAGAATGCACCGACTATTAGATGAATTAATTCCCGAACACTCCAAACCATAGGAGTAACTAATCTAACGAGCCTCAAGCTAGATGTGTAAGTAGCAGAGCCAATAAGACAGCCACGCC
The DNA here is from genome assembly GCA_026168455.1 of Theocolax elegans. Classification (NCBI taxonomy): domain Eukaryota; kingdom Metazoa; phylum Arthropoda; class Insecta; order Hymenoptera; family Cerocephalidae; genus Theocolax; species Theocolax elegans. Next base: position 5,841 of record JANSJX010000475.1, read on the forward strand.
GCAAATATTCACCAAAAATGCTTTAGGCAGGCTACGAAGAAATAGATCGACTGTTAAAAGAAGACATTATAGAGCCTTCGCAGAGCCCATGGTGCAGCTATCCGGTAATCGTATCAAAAGCAAATGGCAAATACCGCTTTTGCATTGATTACAGGCTAGTAAATAAAGTGAAAAAGAAAATAGCCTATCCAATGCTTGCGCATGTTGCCATGGATGATATTCTGAACTAATTGCGAGAAAGCAGATTTATCAGTAAGCTAGATTTATCACAAGCCTACCCACCAAGCTCTACTAGCCCCAAAAAGCCGTGAAATCACAGCATTTGCACTCCCGGGGAAAGGACTTTTCCAATTTAAGAGAGTACCATACGGTCTAACGAACGCACTGGCCATGTTCCAGCAATTGATGGACAAATTAATTAAACCGGAATGAGAACCACATGTGTTTGCCTACCTGGATGATATTATCATCACGACAAAAGCATTCGAGGAACACATGAAATGGCTCAGAATAGTCCTAGTAGCCCTAAAGAAAGCCAACACAGAAGTCACTTATCTTGGATATAAGATAAACGAATTAGGCTTGCAAACTAATCAAGATAAAATTAATCCAATCTTAGTGTATCCAGCACCGAAAAATTTGAAACAACTAAGACGTTCCAACGGCTTAGCGGGATGGTACTCTAGATTTACTAAAGACTTAGAAAAGTATAGAACGCCACTAAGTTATCTAAGTAAGAAAGGTATCAGATGGCAATGGCATCAAGAGCAGCAAGATCCATTTGAGAAAATCAAACTAGCCCTAACAGAAGCCCCAGTTTTAGCCCGCCTCGATTTTTTCATTCCCTTTACCCTTCAAACAGACGCCAGCGATTACGCAATAGCAGGAGTCTTAACGCAAGAGATCAACGGCGAAGAACATCTTATTTATTACGTAAGCAGGACCTTAAGCAAGGAAGAGCGTAATTACACGGTCACAGAGAAAGAATGGTTAGCAGTTCTCTGGTCCATAGAAAGCCTGAAAGGATATCTGCTAGGTGAAAAGTTCACGATGATCACGGACCATTACAGTCTTCTTTAGCTAAACCGACTCAAAGATCCAGTTGGTAGGTTAGCTCGTTGGAATACGATCTTGCAAAATTACAACATAAAATTTGTACATCGCAAAGAAGCAATGCATAAAAAAAACCGAGCTAGATCGATGCCTAACGCATCGATCATTGCCGTCGTACCTCGCCTCTGGCATAGCAGCGGTCGTCCATGTCACGTCGTCTGTTGCTATCTTCCTTTTATTTCATATCTTCGACTGTGACGGTTATTTAAACTACATAACATATGGAGTTCGCTTTAGCCTTTCTCTGCTCTTGCGATTATACATTACTCATTTGTTCTTATTTATTGCTTCGGTTTTATTTCTTATTTTTTGTTTTTGTTTCTTTATTTCTTTACTTTTTCAGGGGAGCAAGACCAACTGTTCTTGAGGTTTTCCTCTTCTCTTTCCTTTCTCTTCTTTCTTCCCTTCTCTCTTCTTTCTTCTATTCTCTCTTCTTTCTTCTCTTCTCTCTTCTTCCTTCTATTCTCTCTTCTTTCTTCTCTCTTCCTTGTCTTTTGCCTACACTAAAAGAAGGAGTTCCTATCTACCTATCTGCTCTCCCACTCGCCCTTCCTTTTATTCTGAGCTTTTACATTCATCCTTTCCTTTCGCTCAACTTTCATTCTACAAAAACCCTTTTTTCCCTATCCGGAATGTTAGTCATTATTTTTGTTAGTACAACATCTCTATCTACCTTGATTACCTCTGTTCTACTACCACTGTTAGTGCAACATTTATTAGTGCGACTTTCGATTTTTAACCTATCTACTATCTTCCGTCTTTCACTCAATTCAGTTTCTCCCTCTACTCACTTATGCTTTTCCTTTCTCTCTACCCTATTTCTAGTTCTGGAAGATTAACTGAACCTACATCTATCATTCATACTTCGTCATACTCCGGTTCTTCTACTTCTGCTATTGTCGCGGTTAAAGCCAAGTCTTTTTCTAAGTCTTCGGTAGCAAGTTTTACAAGCATAATGTCTTTAACCATCATGGTTAGTTTATCTATTCCCTCTTTGGTCGTCATCATCCCTTTCGTGTTTCTAGCTGCTTCTTCCATGTCCTGTACATATTTATGCCGTATTGTTTCGTACTTCATACATGTCCATAGAGCGTATTCAGGGGTATCTGCCTCTCCGCAGCTGCATAGGTCGGACTTTACGAAATTAAATCTTTTCCTAAACGATTGGAAATTCCCATGTCCATTGAGTATTTGGATTAACCATTTACTCGGTCTAAACAAAAACTTTGCTAGCCTTTCGTCTATGCTGGGTAAAACCTCATATGTGCGTCTTCCTTTTATCGTCTTGTCCCATCTCAGCTGCCATTCCTTTCTTATTTCCTGGTTTAGCCTTTCTATTAACAATTTTCTTTCTCTTCGTGTGCCTCTTTCTGCTAGTCTTTCCTCCGATTGAACTGTAAAGTTTTTATATCGGTATTCTTTTCCTTTCCTCATCCAATATAGTCCGATTCTTCTCTCACATTCTAAGTCAATCGGTAGGTGACCTGTAATTGTAATAGATTCGGTCGAGATGGTTCTGTATGTTCCTGTGGTTTTCATCAGGGCATATCTTTGCGACATTCTGAGTTTCTTTTTCTGGACATTATTTGTGAGCCCGTACCATCCTGCTGCTGCGTATGTAATTATGGGTATGAACACTCCCTTGTATATTATATCTATAGATCGATAGCCTAAGCCCCATTCCTTTCTTGCCAGGAAGGCCAGCCTTTCGAAAATTCCTCTGGTTTTCTTTAAAATCTCCGTAACATGCGTTTGTACGCAGAGGCCTTTGCCGAAAGAAACGCCCAGATATTTAAACGGTTCTTGCCTTTTGATTCTTTGTCCGTTTATTCTGATTAGTGGGTAACATTTTTGATGAAATGTTCCCTTTGCTAGTAGCATTGCACATTTATCTGGGGCATGTTTCATTTTGACATTTTCACTCCATTCTTCTATTATATTTATGGCCATTTGTCCTTTCCGTTCCAGTTCTTTACGGGAGTTTCCTTCGATTATAATGGCTTGGTCGTCTGCATAGGCTATCGTCTCGTGTCCTTCTCTGTCTAACTTATGAAGCACTTCATCAAATACGACATTCCATAGAATTGGTCCTAATAGAGATCCCTGCGGGCATCCCTTCGTCACATTTTTGCTTGCAAAATTGCTACCTTCGGGTATAATAACTTTCCTATTACAGAGATAATTCCTAATGATATTGTACAGTCTCCAGGGGCAATTCATGCCTCTCAGATTCTTAAGTACTCCCGGCCACCATACATTGCCAAATGCTCCTTTAATGTCCAAAAACATTATGAGCACGTATCTGCAAATTGAGTTGTGCACTTTGGTCTTTAAGTACACTATCGCATCTTCGGTTGATCTTCCTTTTCTAAAACCGTATTGTTTGTCTGACGGACGTGGATCTACAATTTGATCTAATTTTTTGATTATCAGACCTTCCAGAATTTTTCCTAAAACTGGTAGCAGGCATGTAGCATGTGTGTGTAGTTGGTCTGTATGAGCTAATCAGACCAGGATCTTTTTCTCTTCCCTTCTTGATTGTTATTACTTTACCTGTTTTCCAAGTATTCGGAAATATACCAAGTTTTAGACAATTGTTATATAGCCTTAGCAGTTCTTCACCAACTACTGTAAGGGCAACTCTTATTATTTTCAGATCGAAACAGTCGATTCCTGGCGCTTTTCCTAGTCTCATTTTCTTTACTACTTGCGCCATTTCCTGCCTTGTAAAACTTTCAGTTTCTGTTCTCTCGTCTCTATCTCCAAATTGTCGTCTGGAAAGAGCTAATGAAGAATTTACTCTGTTGTGTCATTCCAGATCATAGTGTAGCTACCGTCTGTCTCTACGTTACTTGCGATTTCTTTGACTCTAGCTTTTTTGGCAGCCAGCTTGTACGGTAAGCTCCATGGAGGATTGTCATTACCTTGTTTGGTCACATATTCTTCCCATTTTTGGGTTTTGGTTGTGTCCATTAGTCTTGTATATTGTCGCTTGGCCAATCTATAGGTCACTTTGGCACGTTCTCTTATGTCCGGGTCTCTTTCCTTTTGAAATTGTCTGCGTAGTCTATTTGTATGTTTTTTGGCCTTTGTCAATTCCTCGTTCCACCATGGAACTTTTCTGCTCGTCTTGTTCGTAGTGGGTATAGCTTTGTCACATGCTATTTTTACCCATTTATTATGTCTTTAAGGAGCAATGCAGAATGTGCCAATCGCATTATCAAGAGCCTTTAAAGAGGCAGAAGCCATAGCAGCAGCATTAACATTAAATACCAATAACCCATGGTACCAAGAGAAAATGCGAGCCGTTGCAAAATTCCCTAATAAATACCCTGACCTCAGAATTTCCAACAACGTACTATATGCCCACCGTCCTAATCCTCTGATAGACCCCTTCATACCTGATCTAGACGCATGGAAATCAGTCTTGGCAGAAAGTGAAAGCCCTATATGAACACAAAGCCTACGCAAAACTAGCCATGCATACTATTGGCCAAGCATGTATTACGATTCGTGCAATTATGTGAAAGCATGCCAAGAATGTCTAGCGCACAAAAGCAGCCAACAAGTCCCACCAGGCCTAATGGAAGGACGTAACATAAGCCAACCATGGACAGTGGTAGCAGCAGACATCATGGGACCAAAGCCGCCAACGAATCAAGGGTTCAAATACATAATCGTGTTTGAAGACCTCTTCACCCTGTCACGTCCAGACTTGCACCAATTACCATAAAAAAATATTACAAGAAGGCAAATGGATAATAAACCATTCGCGTTCCTTTCGCTCTTGTTTGACTAGGACTAGCCTTACGTCTCCGGGAGTAGCGAGCGAAGTTATTTTGAGAGTAGAGATGCAGGATATAATGTGGGATAAATAAAATAATATGTTTTATTTTGTATTAATTATGCATTATTTATTTAAATATAATATGCTGTTTTTTCTTTACATGAACACGTGAAACTAAATTATTACAGCTTTTTAATGGGCAAAAACACATAAATTTACACTATTTTATTAACAATTGTATAAAATTATTTAAGTCGAATAACGATTAATTTTGATTAAATAAACAAATGTACGGCGAACATATTAACACATTATAGAATAAAAAAATACACAAGGTTATTTTATTAAAAACATTAATAATCAATAATTGAAATAGGAATCATTATAAGTAAATGCAGATAAAATAAAAAAATGGTTGTCGTTTAAAACATGAATTATAGTTAATAAATTGTATGTAATAATAATTGTTTTAAAAGAAAAACGGTTGGTTCAGCAATCGAAATAACATAAAATATCAGGTTGCCTTTACGAATAATACAAGCGTATATATAGCCGAAAAGAATATACCTTAAGTACCCAAATATATCTATATATATATAAGTATATATATATGTGTGTGTGTATATTCGGTGAGGAACGAAGGTCCGCCTTGAACGTGTGTAGCGGTGTCAGATTGCCGTATAATGTCCTGCTAGACCTGCGGGCGTCGACGTTAGATGTGTATGCTGTTGGAGCTCGACGATTTCCAGATGTCGAAGTCGTAGTTCCTCGACTACGGCTTGTAGATGTCAATGATACGTCTCGATTCCTCTTGTGATTTTTAATACGTATTACTTAAAGTTCAAGTAGCAGAGCCACGCCCTCGGATAAGAATCAAAGAGTTGTCCAGCAGAGCTTCGCCTTGCGAAAGCTTTGGATGAAAATTTAGGAGTGTCCGTGTCTCTTCTGGGTCCTCTTTATATACCCTAAAAATCTATGCATCTGTCTTTGTCGTACATTCTTCCTTGTCTTACACTTTGCCTTATATGGAGATGTGTAAGTAGTTCTCGATTTTTCTGTGCTTGCACCCGATTGGACCGTTAGATGTGCGTAATTAAAAATTATCGAATCCCATGCATTTTCTGTATCGCTTCGTAGTTGATTCGGAGAATTTTCTGTCCCCCTTTTATACTGCGACGTTATCCAAAGAACGGCTTAATTTATTACTTCCTTCTAATGCTCGAATTTTCTAGTCGATGTTTCCCATTGCCGGTTCTTCTCCGAGCATTGATTTTAGTGCAGTACAAAAAAAACTCTTGCGCAACCCTTCGTTTCGAGCTCACTATCGGCGATCCCGCTTATACGCGTATTGGCTTCGAATGATATCTTTAACTCTACTTATCAATCTCTATTTCGTTTGAAACACTCGTAAACTAATCTGTCCCTTAGCTCTATAAATTATATTTTATATTACTGCACTTACTTAGAACTATTCCTTATCAACCTTATTTCATTTTTCTTCTACGCCGTATTTTTTATTCTAAACTACGCAGTACTTTTGTACGAAAAATAATAATATAATTTTCGTCGGGACGCGACAACTCCCCCCCTTTTTAAAAACGACGCCCTCGTCGTTAAACGAAATTATTATTATATTATTATTTCTCTTGACATAAGATATTATACTTAATTTTAAACTATAAACATTATTTCGATTTTCTTTATTTCTTATGGTGAGCTTTATAAACCATATTACAATTATTTCTTTCGTAGTTCAACTTCGTTTATTATTATTTTTTCTTTACACCTATTACATTATTTCGAACCGTTTAACAGTATTGATATAGTTCACCTATAAAAATAGAAGCTAAAAGATATAAAGGGTTTTATTATTACAATTTTTATTCTAGATATTCCGAAAAATTGTATAATTTTTATTAAATGTGTTTTCTGTATATAAAGAATTTATTCTTCTTTTGTTTTTACTCCTAATTTTTAATATTCGTCAATTCGTGTTAAAAATATATGTTCTTTGTATTTTTCTTGTTCTCGTATCCATTTTTTTTACAAAAGTTACAATTTTCTTTGATAATATTTGAATGCTTACGTATTTTTTTTCTGAAATACAAATTAAGAGTTATCCATTAGTATATATATTTTTTTGCTTAGTCTATTAATAATTGCAGCGTAATGAACTGTTATAGCGAGATGGAAAAAGGAAAAGAGAGAGAAAGAAAGGAGAAAAAAAAAATTTATTTTGATGCAATACAGACCCTCGCTTCAATGTAGACCTGCTTAGTAATCTTTTCCTTAACGTAAGGTTAGTAGGAGCGAAGAAATATTTAATTTCTTCGCTCCCCCTCCCCCCCTCTTGAAACGTAACGAAAACGTTGAATATAGCTATTCAAGGCTCTCGTCATGAGTTTTTTTTTCTTTTTCGGCTATTATAAACAAAGAATCACTTTGACTTATTTATTACTCTCAAGTACCCTTCCTAGTTCTGTCAATAATAATCTTTTATACCCTAGTAAATTATTTTCCCTTAGTGCGATAAGGTTTCATTTAAATACGGGTGTCTCCTTGCATTTTTTCGTCAGTATACGTCAGGCAGTGGTTCTATCCGTTTCTTCAAGGTTTCTCGTCCCTATTTTTTACTAAGTAAGTGTTTTTATTGTTATTATTATCATCTCTTTTTGTTGCTTATTATTATTATTTTTTTTTATTATTTTTTTGTTATAATAAGAAAAATAATGTATCTCTTATATAAGAGAATATTTATCTTTTTTTTTTTTTCCTTTTACGTATTTTATTTATTATTTTTTTATATAAAAAATTTGCTTTTGTCGTTAAGGTTTTATTATATATTTTTTTTGCATGTATGTTTTTATATTTATTTCCCTAATGCTAAGTATGTATTTTTTTATGTTTTCAGGATGGAGTTTGAAAAAGCACGCTTGCTAATGCAGTGGGCTTTACGTCGACGGGATGATCGGGAATTTAGTCCCGATTTATTTGAAGCTCGGAGCTGGTTTTTAGCCGCTGCTCAGGAGTTAAATGTCTTATGTATAAACGAAGGGGTCCCACTGGATGTGGACACCCTGCTGCTGTTACTCAATTTATCTCTACGAGAACTTGCGGCCATATCAGAATTACCTGCGAGCTCCGAAGCTTCAAATTCGTCATTCTCGTCCGAGGAGGAAATGGATGAGGAGGAGTTGGAGGCGATGGAGGTGGAGGAGGAGGAGGAGGAGGAGGAGGAGGAGGAGGATGTGGAGGTGGTAGCACTGGAGGAAGATCCGTCGCCGAGGTCGCCCTCGCCAGTGTCTGACGTTCCGGCCTCATTTTACTGGCCATCCGACCGGGGAGGATCTCCCTGCTATTCTCCAGTGCCGCGAATGATAGAAATTATAGATATATCATCCGAGGATGAATTGTAATCGGATTTGTGCTGTTTGTATTGTCACTAAAAAAAAAATTTAATAGGGAATAAACTCGTTTGTACAGTTCTTAATAGAGTGTTTTATTTTTCCCCTTTTTCATTCCCTTCCTCATTCACCTGGAGAGAGAGAGAGAGAGAGTGTGTGTGAGAGAGAGAGAGAGTGAGAGAGAGAGAGAGAGAGAGAGAGAGAGAGAGAGAGTGTGAGAGAGAGAGAGTGAGAGAGAGAGAGAGAGTGTGAGAGAGAGAGAGAGAGAGAGAGAGAGAGAGAGAGAGAGAGAGTGAGAGAGAGAGAGTGAGAGAGAGAGTTACTATTCAAGTTGCTGTGTGCACATTAGGATGCGCGTGCGCCGAGCTGGTGGGGGAAGCAGGCCCAATATGGCCGCTTCTGAGCTACGCGCGGCGGATCGCTTCCACAGAACCGAGCGCTGCGATGCGAGAGAGCGCGTCGATGCCAGAAAGGGCTTGTACTCAGCGTATGGGTTTTCCCCGACGCAAACAGTAGGCACGCGTCTGGAGAGAGAGGGGACGCCAGGAGGGGCGTCCGTTCCACTCTACGCATGATGCTCTCGAACTCGAGGAAAGCTACAACTTAAAGCAACGGGAGAGAGAGAAACAGAATCAAGTGTCAAATGCGCATAGCTAAGGCGTGTTTGACACGTACAAGCAACGGCGAATAGAAGATGCAGATCTACAGCGTTTTCTATTATTGATGGTGCTTAAACTAAAGGATAGGAATAATTCGCAGATCTACCGTGGATTATTTATATACAAAAATACTGAAATATTATTTTTAACATTGTTATGTTTGTTGTTATTTACAGTTTATAATTGTTTTATACCTTATTATTTTTTCTTATTTATTTTTACAATTACAATTAAACAATATTACTTAACACAATTTAATAAACAAAAATGTAAGAAATACTAAGATATGGAAGAAGTTTCTATCATTCACAACGTTTTTTGAGAAGTAGAGAGAGAGGGAGAGAGAGAGAGAGAGAGAGAGAGTGAGAGAGAGAGAGAGTATCGAAATGTCGACACTGCAACGCATGGTCGGCCCCGCCGAACTTGTCAGGCTTGAGTCGGAGAGTGGCCCGAACACTTACGAGGCCAGCCGATGCTCCTACACCTTAGCGCAGCAACTAGGCTCGAATTGCGGTGTGCAATCGAATCTTTACGGGGGATCCAAATTTCGTTCTCCACCGCGCTGCTCCATCGTCCTTTCTTTTTGTTTACATTTTTTTTTTCTTTATTATATTTTTCTCTATTTCTTACCTATTTTATTTTACTTTTTTTTATTTATTTTAGCTCTACCCCTTTTTTTATGGATACTTATTTACTTTGTTAGTATTTCTATATATTACTCTGTATTATTTTTTTTTACGTTATTTACATTTATTAATATGTTTACCACAATAATTGTTTGTTTTTTTTTTTATTTCTACATATGGTTAGGGGAAAGAAATAAATATTCCTTATTGTTCTATAACAATGTTAATCTTTATTATTTTTCATTTTGTATACATATAGTTTTTTTGTTTGTATTTACTATAACTAGTTAGTATATATACTTGTATATAATGGGTGCTTGTTAATATTTTATACTCTTGTTTATACTTATTATAATATTTACTGCAATTGTATATTTTGCCCTTTTCATAAATTTATTGTTGTATAGATTTAATTTAGTCGAATTCTATCTCGGTGAAGCGACCTCTTCTTTTTGTTACTAAATATATGTTTAACCATTCCGTTATTTCTCTTTTACAAATCATGCATTCCTTTGTTCTCATATAACAAGTTAAACAGCTTAAAGCATGTTTACATGGGAGATATATTCCCTCTATTGGATTACGTTTGCAAATCTTGCATTTAAGATCTTTTGATAAATTGGCATGTTCCGAACCTTTTATTATTTTGCTCAATTTTTCCATGTCATAGATTCCACAACAGTCTTCTGCTCGTTCTTTTTTTGTAATGTATTCACATTTTGGCGACCATTTACGATGTTCTTGCATAGGCTCGTCCGTTTTTTCCCATTTTCGTATTCCTACACCGCATATATAGCATTTTACTTTGACGTTCTCTCCTGTATAATAAAATCCGGCTTCTGCTAGGTCCTCGGTTGAAATAAAAGCATGCGGCCAATATTTAAATGTATCTAATCGATTTTTCTTTATTGACAGATTTACTCCGCAATCAGTTTCATCGAAGTCCTGTTGTAGGTCCATAATTATTTCTTTTACTTTCTCTTCTGTATCATTATAGACTACCTCGTCTAGTTGAGTTTCTAAGGACGCTAATATCTCTAGTATTTCTGGTAACTCTTCTTGTGTTATCATTGACACGGGGGTATTATTTTCTTCGTCCAGCATTGAGGGAAAAATATCACTGGTCGCGCTTTGTAATAATTCCATAACTTCTTGTTCATTCAGAAAGGATTCCAATTCCGGCCAGCTTACTTCCTTAACGTTTTGTGATTCTGCGATATCTTCTGATTTTTTGTCTTTATGTATTTCCATAGGTTCCGTTTGCGTCATTTTTGAACTTGAAGTTCCCCTTTCCTCTGGTTTTTCAATATCTGTTTCGTTTTTAACAACAAAAATGGGCGCTTCGTGTTGTATTGGTTCCAACGGAATAATTTGCTGGTTATCTCTCTGTAATTCGAATTCATTTTTTATAGTAACAATCTCGATTTCTCTTTCTTTGTTTCGTTCTATTATTGTCCTAATTCGAGTGGATATTTTATTATCATTTTTTTTTATTTTTCGCTCCTCGATATTTTTTTTACAGTTATAACATTTTTGCCTTTCGGAATTTATATTTATGTCTCTAAATTTAATGTGTTGTATAATCGGCTTTCCTGCCTTTGTTTCTATGCAATTTCCACATAAAGGAGTGTTCAAGTCTATGCTGTAAAACATCCTTTTAAGGTAATACATTTCGTGTATTTTTCTATTGGTTTGTTTTTTTCTAATCGTACCGTCGTAAGAGGGTAAATTTTTCCTTTCTTTAACTTCTTGTATAATCCTCATTTACTGGCTCTCCTATTTTGAGTGTAAGCAAAAAAAAAGAAAATGAGAGTTATTATTACATTGAATTTGCTCTGTTCTCATTGTTTATTTTTAAAATTGGATATAAACACGATTCTCTCTCTAAAATTTTTGTATCTATAGTTTTAAACTCGGAAGTGATAAATTGGCTCTTTTCATTTTTCTCTATCTCAACCTCCATTTTTTTGTTCTCCTTATTGTCTTTATTTAACTTTTGCGTTCCCAAATAAAGTTATAGTTGAGTGATTGAATTCCATATTGCCCCAATTAAATGTAAAGAGAACCCGTAAATTCCGTGCAGCATGAAACCATGCATAATCGTATCGATAATTAGCTTGATGAGACGACATATCATAAAAAATCCTATGACACCGGCAGAGATGTTACTGAACGTTAAAAATTCCGACCATAGTTTGTTGAATGTTGATTCAGCCAGGTTATTTAAGGCTTCTTGGTCGAACAAATTTCCTATAGTAATTCCTTTGGGGTTTATCTTCCTTCCCGAAGCTCCTAATGCCATCTTATTTAATACCGTAGATTTTTCTAATGGGAATAATATCATATCGCGAAGTTTACTGGTATCCTTTTGTCCGTATATTCCACTAGTAGCGAGTGTCTCGGGTGAAACATATCTCCATGTTAGTTTTGTTTGAGGCGTCAATATCTCGGGATCTTTTACTTCGACTGGATTTGGTAGCATTTTAAACCAAATTTGATGCATTTTGAACATAACCGGTAGACGATTATCACACATTAGGGGTTTCCCAGTTCTTACTAATATACGCGTTCTAGGTGTGAGAAAATATGGTTAGTTGTCCCGAAACACGGGTAGCTGTTCGTAACACCCCGTCGTTTCCCTCCCGACTTTTAAGCATGTTAGTAGATGAATAACTTCTCCCGCTGTTACGGCTAGATACCCTGGTTGATTCATGATACGATAGCCCACTTCTGCCGGGGAAAGTGAGGCGAGCGCGAGGGCTTGAGTGAGAATATGTCTTTCGATTTCGCACCTTTGTTTTAATATCTCGTAATACATTCTATTTAGCTGTCGGCGTACATATTTTTCAACGTATAAGAATTTTGAGTTTATGTATGCAAATATATCAAGATTGTTTCCCTCAATTGCTTTTTCGCTTATAAAACTGTTAACCTTGGCGTCCTCAATTATGAAAAGCTTGGGATGTTCGGTGCGCGCAAACCTAAAGCCGCATACATTCTGTTCTCCTTTTTTCCATAGTGCGAATGTAATATCATTAGTTTCAAGCGAGTACATTATACGGTTTTCTTGCTCTTCATATATTTTATCCAAATTTCCTTCATACAACACCGAATATTTGTTAACTCCGCATGAATCCTCCGGAAGCGCTTCCCAAAAAACTTGTGAGGCATCGATATCTGTACATTCTAAATCCGCGAGTGTGCATGTAACTCCAGAGTCTAGTCTTACTTTATTATATTCCAGATGTACAGCCGCATAGTAATCGTATATTGTTATTTCAACATGACCTGCGACATAGGCGTCTTTATAGGTACCGTATGAATCCGAAAATGAACCTCCAATACAATTTCCGTTATTATCGTTCCCTCCCGCGAACACGATTGGCTTATTAGTGGTACTGTTTCTGGGTAGATTTATAATTTGAGTGCCGCTTATAGAAATGTAACCCGAACGATGGATTCCATAACATTCCTCTCTACTTATTTCTTTGTAATAACTAATTTCTCCGTTTAGGACGCGAGATGCATGTCCGTGCATACCGCAATGTGTAACTGTACGTGTGATTTTTATTATGCATTTATATACATGCGTGGTACTGTAATCGTTCAATTGTAGTAACTGCGCGTAAACTTTTGTTACATTAATATATGGTTCATGTATATCACATTCTTTAACATCCACTAATGATATTGTTGTTAGATTTGAAAGTTGTTCCCCGCAGTCATATCCGTAAAGTCCTGATGAATAATTAATTACACTTACGAGTGAAAGCAGAAGGAATGATCTCTTTGCCATCTGTAAATAAGATAATTTTCTATGGTTTTCATTGTCCTTGTATGAAGTTATGAAGTTAATTCCTATTTGTTTATTCGAAACGGATTTCTATTTCTTCCGGAATGGTATCTAATATTTCTTTAAAGTAACACAAAAGTATGAAGATCCCCGCGATGAATAAAAATATAACTACTCCTGTGATTGAACAGATGAGAAACAATGTAGTGAATACAGCGGTTTTTTCCGTATTGATCAATTTATCCCTACAGTAATTCTCCATATCCCAAAAATTCCCCGAGTATTTTTGCTTAACTAGTTTATGGAATAAATTTTTAGTATTTGTATTGTTAAAGATATTTGATAGTTCGCTAATGTTTAACGACGTCTGAGGGAATAACAAGTGATTTGAGTATTCCTTTGGTACCTCATGTATTTTTATAACTTCTCCATTTATTTTAAACGTACAATTTATTTTTGTGTGTATTATTCCGACTCCACGTAACGGTATGATCGTTCCTATTAAACCGTCACAGCCAATCGACACTCTCGTAGTCATGGGCGCTGAGTATAATATTTTATTTAATTTTTCAAGTTTTATTATCGTTGGTTTGGCATTGGTTTTATATTTGATATTGCAGTTACGGTAATTACATTTAGCCGGTTGAGACATCAATTCCGTTTCGCAACTATCTATTGCTTTTAAATGCAGTCTTTCTTTTTTGCAAATTAATTTTCCATGAAACTTTTTACAATTCTTAAGGTCGGTGCTGGAGAAACCATAATAATTTGCCTCTTGTTGCAGAATATAGTCATTCTCGGGTTCAACATAGGCGATGTTTGATTCATTGGTATATACGTTTTGCGGAATTGGCAGTGGAGATACCCTATACAGTGAGCAAGTAGATTTTTCAACCAAGGGAACCTCTATTTGAATAAATAGTTTATTATTGATGTATCCAGTATGTAGGCTTGTTATGTTAGCCAATCTATTTAAATTTCCCTCTCCTCTTTTCAACGGGAATTCATTGGTTTTCTCATATTTTTCGATGTAATTAACAACTTGTTTGAGTCTTTTGGGTGATAATAAAGTAGTATACATTTGATGCTCTTTTATTCCTTCTAAATTAACAAGTGTACCTACACTGTAGCTTATCTGGTTGCCCAACATTCTTCCTAATGTAGTCTTTATATTGTTCATTATTTGCGAGTATCGTTCAAGATAAATTTGCTGTTTCATTTGCTTCATTTTTTGCATAATGTTGAATTCATCATACAATCTTGCTTTGTCTATGTATATATTGGTTCCCATCGTATTACTTTCTATAAATATTATTTTAGTCCTAACCCCTACTAGTATCCTATCTATGTAATTGTTAATTAATTTACTTTCTAAATCATAACGTATTAACTCGTTTTCATGCAAATCTGATTTGACGTTCATGCAAGTACTTTCTGTAGTGTTTAAGATGTGTAACGTTCTAGTATTTTTTTCTTGTAAATTCTTAAAATTTCCAAACAGTTCTTCACATTTTTCGTGACCTAACGGGCAATCGTTTTTCAGTTCGCTAAACGTCGTCCAAATATTCGTTAGATTCATATCTTCATGTATGCAAGTCATGCTAATAATAATTTTCCACGCGACTGGAGTTAGTTTTACATCTTCCTGTCGTTCGAAGAATATACCCGATGGAGGTATTTGTTGAAGTTCGATTCCTTTTGGTTCAACTTCGTTTCCCGTACAAAATGTTAAGAGGGATAAAAACATTATGTTGAAGTTCCTCATTTTTTTGTTCTGAAAAAGTAAAAGAGATATCGATAAATCTTTCCGCTCCTTGCCCTGTCTCTCTTTTTTTTTATATATTGATATGGATCCTTCTGGTTTATTGAGCGCCCTGCTTTTAATATCTTGTTTGCGTACTTATTATTTTTTTTTTATATGTGCCGGTTCTAGATGTGTTTATTTTGTAATTTAAACCGAAATCAATGATTCATGATTATATAGGGTGCACTATAAATTAAACTAAAAATATGAGTAAACTATGTATGTATTTTCTTTTTTTTTTATTGTTGTACAATTGCCTAGGGCAGTGTGGTTAGGACAAAGGTTAGTCAGAAGGTGTCGTTCTTCTCTTAAGGTATAGGCTTACGAACTCAGAATCCCCTTCTTATTTTGATTTTGTTTTATTTTATTTCTTTTTGATTTGATACATAGGCAGGAGAAGAAAAAAAAATTTTATTTAACATTCTTGTATTTATCTTATCGTTATAGTTTTTCCGATCTTCCTTCGTCCCTGTCCCTTTTTCATTACCAATCTCCCGTTGACCATCTTTCATCCCGTAATACGGTTAAGGAACCTCCCGCAAAACAACCAGTCGGGCAATGGGATGTTACTTCTAGCTGTCGTTGGTGTTCCTCGTCCGTACACTCCATGGATTCTATATATATCCCTTCCCCTTGACGTTGTAGATAGTAATTGGCGCATTTTGCGCACTCTCGCCACACCGGAATCTTCTGTTTACAATATTTACTCCTTCCATGGTACGTTTGGTCCCCAAATCCTTGACCACCATATTCTTTTATTTCTAAGTACTTTGCATACGTTTTCCCTAGTTCCATGAATGCGGAGCTTTCTCTATACCTTTTCTCTACCTCATTTACGAGTTCATCGTCACTTTTTTCTGGGTAGTCCGGTTGTTGCATTTCCAGTTGTGCTCTAAAGTTTATAAATCGTCTTAACCTTTGAGGCATGCAATCGTTGAAACCTATAGCACTAAGGTAGGCTTCTTTAATAGCCAACCTAAAGCTTAAACTGTGATTGTAAATAACAGATGTTAGAAACTCTGTTTCATTTGCTAGCTTTCGGGAATAAGCGGGAGTTGTTCCCTTGGCCTCGTCTTGGAAACATTTGACTCCGTATTTAATAATTTTTTCTAATGGGTCCTTTTCCCCTTCTTTCTTCTTTCTCTCCTCCTGTCTTCTCTTGCGTTGCTGTCGTTTGGTAAGTGCAACTTCCATCTTTAGGCAGCCTACAGAAATTTCTTTGTTTATTCGTGGTTGATTTTAATTAAAGGATTGAGTCTATGTATTGAAGGAAGATCAGTTTTCATTGTTTATTTTCTTTTACTACAACTTTTTGCGATATGTGTATACGCACAATACTCATACATATATCATGTACAAATTAAATTTTATACCATACTCAAACCAATGGGCACACATACATTTTTCTCTCTATTTTTTTTTATTTTATTTTAATTTGTTTTAACTAGTGATTAAACCATTGTACAAGACTTACAATATCAATTATAGATTTACATTATTTATACATCTTTTTGTTTGTCGTATTTTCTATCAAACTATACAAATTTGCGAATATAATGTATCTAAAATCTCCGTTATTGTCTCAAAAAAAAAGTTTTAATCGTTGTTTTTATTAATTGTTGGATTTTTGAACTTTTTCCGCGAAATTAATTAATTTATCAAATTTCTGCTGCATTTGTTCATTAAAATCAATATCGGAAATTTCTTTATACTGTAAATTCGAGTCTTTATCCAACACGTGTAAGGAAGCTATCTGCGAGTTTACTTTACTTAATTTTTTTAATAAAGTTCTCTTTTCACTAATTAGTTTTGATGCAATCTTTTTCTTCCCGCCTCTTCTCGTTTCTTTGCAATCGTAACTATGTTGTACGGAATCTTCCATGTCCGTTGAAACTAGTTTTAGATTTTTTTGTTTCTAGTATGCCAAATTCTCCTAATTTATTTATACCTGGGGGTCCTGTAAGAAGGTATGACTAATTAACAGAATTACTAGAGTCAAGGTAAGTTCAGTTGTAATTATTTATATAGGTTTACATTTTGAACGGTATGTAGGAAGGATAAGTGACCGTGTTGCTGGAGCATTTACCGCAACGAGGAGGAAAGGGTGCAATCAAGCACTCCTTAGGAAGGATAAGTGACAGTGTTGCTGGAGCATTTACCGCAACGAGGAGGAAAGGGTGCAATCAAGCACTCCTTAGGAAGGATAAATGACGGTGTTGCTGGAGCATTTACCGCAACGAGGAGGAAAGGGTGCAATCAAGCACTCCTTAGGAAGGATAAGTGACAGTGTTGCTGAAGCATTTACCGCAACGAGGAGGAAAGGGTGCAATCAAGCACTCCTTAGGAAGGATAAGTGACGGTGTTGCTGGAGCATTTACCGCAACGAGGAGGAAAAGGGTGCAATCAAGCACTCCTTAGGAAGGATAAGTGACGGTGTTGCTGGAGCATTTACCGCAACGAGGAGGAAAGGGTGCAATCAAGCACTCCTTAGGAAGGATAGGATATAGGTTTTAGGTTTAGGGATGTGTTAGACTCCAATGATTCTATTTTATTGTAAATCATTTTTTTTTTTTTATATATATATAACAATTAAATTTAAATTTGACTAAGTCAACTGACATTGAAAATTTAAACCTTTTCTTACTTTCCTTTGTACATTAACATCATCCTTATCTTAGGCGTGAAGAGTAAAGAGAAAAAGACCTTTTTTTTTTTGTTATTTGCTTTATTCGTTTCTAGTTTAATAATCGCGTATTTATTTAATTTAAGTGAGTGTATGCTTTTCTTGTAATGATCTTTCCGTATAATAAAAATATTATTTCCTTGTAGTTTATTTTCCTCGTTAATTTAGATATATACATATTATTTTATATCGTTTTTTTTGTATAAAGTCAGATAAATTGAAATAATTTTATTTTAAGTTGAATGTATGCCAATTGTGATTACAAGATAATAAATATTATTCTATTGACAACTTTTAGAACTGTAAAATATACATATAAGTGCGTATACATATTTCAAGCACATTGGGGCTATTATATATTATATACCTATGTTTAGGCACTATAAAGGTTACATATATTAATATCTTAACCTATACATGCACTATTTTCGTTTTATTATGAGCTAGCTCTATTTTTACATTTCCCTGTCATTAACTATTCTAAAATCCGAGGTGGTCCAGTATATTGATCGCCTAGTTTGTATTTGTTCCCTCCTTTTAATAACCAGACATTATCCCCTGTCTGAAATTCTTGATGATTGGCTTGTCCTGTTCGCGTAAATAGATATTTGACCTATGTTTAGAAGCTATTAATTTTTCTCGCGCGATTCCCTGTATTTCGTTTTAAAAACGTTGCCGTAAAATTTATAATGTAAGTCAATCATACGTTGAACTCGTTCTCGTGGGGTCTAAGGTCGTTTGATGGTAGTCGCGCTTTTCGTGCAAAAAACAATTTCAAAGGTGTTAGAGATGACCCTCCATGTACCGACGTATTATTTTTAAGTCGCATTCGTGTATGAATGAAAAAATGCAGTTGAGCTCATGTATATTTGTACAAGCAAGAAAGCTTTCAATATTGTACGGAGGTTTGTAGTTTAATTTAAGCAGCGATCTCATTAGTTTACTTCTTTGTAAATCAAAATTTTTGCATTGCCAGATTACGTGGTTCAAATTTTCATCTGATGTTTCACACTAACACCAGCTATTACTAATAATTCCAATCCCTGCTAAGGAGTAGGCAAGGTTATAGTGGTCTCCTCTGCATCTATTGAACGTCAGAATGAGTTCTCTGCTCAAATTTTTTTCACTGTACCATGGCTTTTTACTATTTTTAAAGTATAATTTAAAATACATTTTACCTTTCTCTTGACCTTGCTGAATTATTCTTGTTATATAAGTTTCATTAGTATTTCTTTGAAAATTTTCAAAAAAATCTGTAATGGGAGTTTTTGAATTTCCACAGTGTCACCATGTGTTGCTAATTTTGCAAGTGAGTCAGCTTTTTCATTCCCTTCAATACCAACATGAGCTGGAATCCAAAATAGTTTTATATAATTT
>JANSJX010000476.1:0-25080 GCA_026168455.1 Theocolax elegans
CACATGCATTTTTACACGTATAAACACGTATATACCGTCTAAGAAGTCCAAATTTTCAAATTTTTAGATTTCGTTCCATAGCCGGGGGGATTGAATTTAAATACATTTTTACACGTATAAACACGTATAAACCGGCTAAGAAGTCCAAATTTTGAAATTTTTAGATTTCGTTCCATAGCCGGGGGGATTGAATTTAAATACATTTTTACACATACAAACACGTATAAACGGGCTAAGAAGTCCAAATTTTCAAATTTTTAGATTTCGTGCCATAGCCGGTGGGATTAAATTCAAATACATTTTTACACGTACAAACACGTTTAAACAAGCTAAGGAGTCCAATTTTTCAAATTTTTAGATTTCTTTCCATAGCCGGGGGGATTTAATTTAAATACATTTTTACACGTACAAACACGTTTAAACAAGCAAAGAAGTTCAAATTTTCAAATTTTAAGATTTCGTGCCATAGCTGGGGGGATTGAATTCTCATGCATTTTTATACGTATAAACACGTATAAACGGGCTAAGAAGTCCAAATTCTCAAATTTTTAGATTTCGTGCCATAGCCGGGTGTATTGAATTCACACGTATTTTTACACGTATAAACACGTAAAAACAAGCAAAGAAGTCCAAATTTTCAAATTTTTAGATTTCGTTCCATAGCCGATGGGATAGAATTCACATGCATTTTTACATGTCTGATTGCGTATAAACCGGCTAAGAAGTCCAAATTTGCAAATTTTTAGATTTCGTTCCATAGCCGGGGGGATTTAATTTAAATACATTTTTACACGTACAATCGCGTTTAAACAAGCAAAGAAGTTCAAATTTTCAAATTTTAAGATTTCGTGCTATAGCCGGGGGGATTGAATTCTCATGCATTTTTACACGTATAAACACGTATAAACGGGCTAAGAAGTCCAAATTTTCAAATTTTTAGATTTCGTTCCATAGCCGGGGGGATTGAATTTTAATACATTTTTACACGTACAAACACGTTTAAACAAGCTAAGAAGTCCAAATTTTCAAATTTTTAGATTTCGTTCCATAGCCGGGGGGATTGAATTCACATGCATTTTTACATGTACAAACACGTAAAAACCGGCTAAGAAGTCCAAATTTTCAAATTTCTACATATCGTTCCATAGCCGGGGGGATTTAATTTAAATACATTTTTACACGTATAAACACGTATAAACCGGCTAAGAAGTTCAAATTTTCAAATTTTAGTTTTTGTTCCATAGCCGGGGGGATTGAATTTAAATACATTTTTACACATACAAACACGTTTAAACAAGCTAAGAAGTTCAAATTTTCAAATTCATAGATTACGTGCCATAGCCGGGGGGATTGAAATCTAATGATATTTTACACATATAAACACGTATAAACGGGCTAAGAAATCCAAATTTTCAAATTCTTAGATTACGTGCCGTAGCCGGGGGGATTGAATATAAATACATTTTTACACGTATAAACACGTTTAAACAAGCTAAGAAGTTCAAATTTTCACATTTTAAGATTTCGTGCCATAGCCGGGGGGATTGAATTCTCATGCATTTTTACACGTATAAACACGTATAAACGGGCTAAGAAGTCCAAATTTTCAAATTTTTAGATTCGTTCCATAGCCGGGGGGATTGAATTTTAATACATTTTTACACATACAAACACGTTTAAACAAGCTAAGAAGTCCAAATTTTCAAATTTTTAGATTTCGTTCCATAGCCGGGGGGATTGAATTCACATGCATTTTTACATGTACAAACACGTAAAAACCGGCTAAGAAGTCCAAATTTTCAAATTTCTACATATCGTTCCATAGCCAGGGGTATTTAATTCACATGCATTTTTACATGTATGATCACGTATAAACCGGCTAAGAAGTTCAAATTTTCAAATTTTAGTTTTTGTTCCATAGCCGGGGGGATTGAATTTAAATACATTTTTACACATACAAACACGTTTAAACAAGCTAAGAAGTTCAAATTTTCAAATTCATAGATTACGTGCCATAGCCGGGGGGATTGAAATCTAATGATATTTTACACATATAAACACGTATAAACGGGCTAAGAAATCCAAATTTTCAAATTCTTAGATTACGTGCCGTAGCCGGGGGGATTGAATATAAATACATTTTTACACGTATAAACACGTTTAAACAAGCTAAGAAGTTCAAATTTTCACATTTTAAGATTTCGTGCCATAGCCGGGGGGATTGAATTCTCATGCATTTTTACACGTATAAACACGTATAAACGGCTAAGAAGTCCAATTTTCAAATTTTTAGATTCGTTCCATAGCCGGGGGATTGAATTTTAATACATTTTTACCGTACAAACACGTTTAAACAAGCTAAGAAGTCCAAATTTTCAAATTTTTAGATTTCGTGTCCATAGCCGGGGGGATTGAATTCACATGCATTTTTACATGTACAACACGTAAAAACCGGCTAAGAAGTCCAAATTTTCAAATTTCTACTATCGTTCCATAGCCAGGGGTATTTAATTCACATGCATTTTTACATGTATGATCACGTATAAACCGGCTAAGAAGTTCAAATTTTCAAATTTTAGTTTTTGTTCCATAGCCGGGGGATTGAATTAATACATTTTTACACATACAAACAGGTTTAAACAAGCTAAGAAGTTCAAATTTTCAAATTCATAGATACGTGCCATAGCCGGGGGGATTGAAATCTAATGATATTTTACACATATACACGTATAAACGGGCTAAGAATCCAAATTTTCAAATTCTTAGATTACGTGCCGTAGCCGGGGGGATTGAATATAAATACATTTTTACACGTATAAACACGTTTAAACAAGCTAAGAAGTTCAAATTTTCACATTTTAAGATTTCGTGCCATAGCCGGGGGGATTGAATTCTCATGCATTTTTACACGTATAAACACGTATAAACGGGCTAAGAAGTCCAAATTTTCAATTCTTAGATTACGTGCCGTAGACGGGGGGATTGAATATAAATCACATTTTTACACGTATAAACACTTTAACAAGCTAAGAAGTCCAACTTTTCAAATTTTTAATTTCGTGCCATAGCCGGGGGATTGAATTCAAATACATTTTTACACGTATAAACACGTAAAACTGGGTTAGAAGTCCAAATTTTCAAATTTTTAGATTTCGTTCCATAGCCGATGGGATAGAATTCACATGTATTTTTACATGTCTGATCGCGTATAAACCGGCTAAGAAGTCCAAATTTTCAATTTTTAGATTTCGTTCCATAGCCGGGGGATTGATTTTAAATACATTTTTACACGTACAAACACGTTTAAACAAGCTAAGAAGTTCAAATTTTTAAAATTTTATATTACGTGCCATAGCCGGGGGGATTGAATTCTAATGAAATTTTACACGTATAAATACGTATAAACGGGCTAAGAAGTCCAAATTTTGAAATTTTTAGATTTCGTTCCATAGCCGGGGGGATAGAAATCACATGCATTTTTACACGTATAACCACGTATAAACCGGCTAAAAAGTGCAAATTTTCACATTTTTAGACTTCGTGCCGTAGCCGGGTGTATTGAATTCACAGCATTTTTACACATATAAACACGTATATACCCGCTAAGAAATTCAAATTTTCAAATTTTTAGATTACGTGCCATAGCCCGGGGGGATTGAATTCTAATGATATTTTACACGTAATAACACGTATAAACCGTCTAAGAAGTCCAAATTTTCAAATTCTTAGATTACGTGACGTAGCCGGGGGGAATGAAATCTAATGTATTTTAACACGTATAACACGTATAAACAAGCAAAGAAGTCCAATTTTCAAATTTATAGATTTCGTTCCATAGCCGATGGGATAGAATTCACATGCCTTTTTACATGTCTGATCGCGTATTTAAACCGGCTAGAAGTCCAAATTTGCAAAGTTTTAGATTTCGTTCCATAGCCGGGGGGACTTGAATTTAAATACATTTTACACGTACAAACACGTTTAAACAAGCTAAGAAGTTCAAAATTTTCAATTTTTAGATTTCGTGCCATAGCCGGGGGGATTGAGTTCACATGCATTTTTACACGTATAAACACGTATAAACCGTATAAGATAGTGCAAATTTTTCACATTCTTTTAGATTTCGTGGCGTAGCCGGGTGTATTGAATTCACATGCATTTTACACATATAACACGTAGTATACCGGCTAGAAGTCCAAATTTTCAAATTTTTAGATTTCGTTCCATAGCCGGGGGGATTGATTTTAAATACATTTTACACGTACAAACACGTTTAAAACAAGCTAAGAAGTTCAAATTTTTCAAATTGTTAGATTACTTGCCAAAGCCGGGGGGAATTGAATTCTAATGATATTTTACACGTATAAACACGTATAATCCGGGCTAAGAAGACCAAATTTTCAAATTTTTAGATTGTGTGCCATAGCCGGGTGGATTAAATTCAAATACATTTTACACGTATAGACACGTATAAACCGGCAAAGAAGTCCAAATTTTCAAATTTTTAGATTTCGTTCCATAGCCGGGGGGATTGAATTTAAATACATTTTTACACATACAAACACGTTTAAACAATCTAAGAAGTTCAAATTTTCAAATTTTAGTTTTTGTTCCATAGCCGGGGGGATTGAATTTAAATACATTTTTACACGTACAAACACGTTTAAACAAGCTAAGAAGTTCAAATTTTCAAATTCTTAGATTACGTGCCATAGCCGGGGGGATTGAAATCTAATGATATTTTACACGTATAAACACGTATAAACGGGCTAAGAAGTCCAAATTTTCAAATTCTTAGATTACGTGCCGTAGCCGGGGGGATTGAAATCTAATGATATTTAACACGTATAAACACGTATAAACAAGCAAAGAAGTCCAAATTTTCAAATTTTTAGATTTCGTTACATAGCCGATGGGATAGAATTCACATGCATTTTTACATGTCTGATCGCGTATAAACCGGCTAAGAAGTCCAAATTTTCAAATTTTTAGATTTCGTTCCATAGCCGGGGGGATTGAATTTAAATACATTTTTACACGTACAAACACGTTTAAACAAGCTAAGAGTTCAATTTTCAAATTTTTAGATTCGTGCCATAGCCGGGGGGATTGAGTTCACATTGCATTTTACACGTATAAACACGTATAAACCGTCTAAGAAGTGCAAAATTTTCAAATTCTTAGATTACGTGCCGTAGCCGGGGGGGATTGAAATCTAATGATATTTAACACGTATAAACACGTATAAACAAGCAAAGAAGTCCAAATTTTCAAATTTTTAGATTTCGTTCCATAGCCGATGGGATAGAATTCAACATGGCATTTTATACATGTCTGATCGCGTATAAACCGGCTAAGAAGTCAAATTTTCAAATTTTAGATTTCGTCCATAGCCGGGGGGATTGAATTTAAATACATTTTTACACGTACAAACACGTTTAAACAAGCTAAGAAGTTCAAATTTTCAAATTTTTAGATTTCGTGCCATAGCCGGGGGGATTGAGTTCACATGCATTTTTACACGTATAAACACGTATAAACCGTCTAAGAAGTCCAAATTTTCAAATTCTTAGATTACGTGCCGTAGCCGGGGGGATGAAATCTAATGATATTTAACACGTAATAACACGTATAAACAAGCAAAGAAGTCCAAATTTTCAAATTTATAGATTTCGTTCCATAGCCGATAGGATAGAATTCACATGCATTTTTACATGTCTGTTCGCGTATAAACCGGCTAAGAAGTCCAAATTTGCAAATTTTTAGATTTCGTTCCATAGCCGGGGGATTGAATACACATGCATTTTTACACGTATAAACACGTATAAACCTGCTAACAAGTCCAAATTTTCAAATTTTTTAGATTGCGTGCCATAGCCGGGGGGATTGAATTCACATGCATTTTTACACGTATAAAGACGTATATACCGGCTAAGAAGTCCAAATTTTCAAATTTTTAGATTTCGTTCCATAGCCGGGGGGATTGAATTTAAATACATTTTTACACGTACAAACACGTTTAAACAAGCTAAGAAGTTCAAATTTTCAAATTTTTAGATTTCGTGCCATAGCCGGGGGGATTGAGTTCACATGCATTTTTACACGTATAAACACGTATAAACCGTCTAAGAAGTGCAAATTTTCACATTTTTAGATTTCGTGGCGTAGCCGGGTGTATTGAATTCACATGCATTTTTACACATATAAACACGTATATACCGGCTAAGAAGTCCAAATTTTCAAATTTTTAGATTTCGTTCCATAGCCGGGGGATTGATTTTAAATACATTTTTACACGTACAAACACGTTTAAACAAGCTAAGAAGTTCAAATTTTCAAATTTTTAGATTACTTGCCATAGCCGGGGGAATTGAATTCTAATGATATTTTACACGTATAAACACGTATAACCGGGCTAAGAAGACCAAATTTTCAAATTTTTAGATTTTGTGCCATAGCCGGTGGTATTAAATTCAAATACATTTTTACACGTATAGACACGTATAACCGGCTAAGAAGTCCAAATTTTCAAATTTTAGATTTCGTTCCATATCCGAGGGATTGATTTTAATACATTTTTACACGTACATACACTTATAAACTAGCTATGTACTCCAAATTTCAAATTTTTAGATTTCGTGCCATAGCCGGGGGGATTGAATTTACATGCATTTTGACACGTATAAACACGTATAAACCGGCTAAGAAGTCCAAATTTTGTAATTTTCGATTTCGTGCCATAGCCGGGTATATGGAATTCACACGTATTTTTAACACATATAAACCGTATAAACAAGCAAAGTAGTCCAAATTTTCAAATTTTTAGATTTCGTTCCATAGCCGATGGGATAGAATTCACATGCATTTTTACATGTCTGTTCGCGTATAAACCGGCTAAGAAGTCCAAATTTGCAAATTTTTGATTTCGTTCCATAGCCGGGGGGATTGAATCACATGCATTTTTACACGTATAAACCGTTATAAACCTGCTAACAAGTCAAATTTTCAAATTTTTTAGATTGCGTGCCATAGCCGGGGGGATTGAATTCACAGCATTTTACACGTATAAAGACGTATATACCGGCTAAGAAGTCCAAAATTTTCAAATTTTTAGATTTCGTTCCATAGCCGGGGGGATTGAATTTAAATACATTTTACACGTACAAACACGTTTAAACAAGCTAAGAGTTCAAATTTTCAAATTTTTAGATTTCGTGCCATAGCCGGGGGGATGAGTTCACATGCATTTTACACGTATCAACACGTATAAACCGTCTAAGAAGTGCAAATTTTCACATTTTAGATTTCGTGGCGTAGCCGGGTGTATTGAATTCACATGCATTTTTAACATATAAACACGTATATAACCGGCTAAGAAGTCCAAATTTCAAATTTTTAGATTTCGTTCCCTAGCCGGGGGATTGATTTTAAATACATTTTTACACGTACAAACACTTTAAACAAGCTAAGAAGTTCAAATTTTCAATTTTAGATTACTTGCCATAGCCGGGGGAATTGAATTCTAATGATATTTTACACGTATAAACACGTATAACCGGGCTAAGAAGTCCAAATTTTCAAATTTTAGATTTCGTTCCATAGCCGGGGGGGATTGATTTTAAATACATTTTTACACGTACAAACACGTTTAAACAGCTAAGAAGTTCAAATTATTCAAATTTTAGATTACTTGCCATCAGCCGGGGGAATTGAATTCTAATGATATTTTACACGTATAAACACGTATAACCGGGCTAAGAAGTCCAAATTTTCAAATTTTTTAGATTTCGTTCCATAGCCGGGGGGATTGAATTTAATACATTTTTACACGTACAAACACGTTTAAACAAGCTAAGAAGTTCAAATTTTCAAATTTTTAGACTTCGTGCCATAGCCGGGGGGATGAGTTCACATGCATTTTACCGTATAAACAGTTAACCGGGTTAGAAGTCCAAATTTTCAATTTTTAGATTTCGTGCCATAGCGGGGGGGATTGATTTTAAATACATTTTACACGTACAACACGTTTAAACAAGCTAAGAAGTTCAAATTTCAAATTTTTAGATTACGTGCCATAGCCGGGGAGATTGAAATTAAATACATTTTTACAGTACAAACACGTTTAAACAAGCTAAGAAGTTCAAATTTTCAAATTTTTAGCTTTCGTGCCCTAGCCGGGGGGAGTGAGTTCACATGCATTTTTACACGTACATACACGTATAAACTGGGTTAGAAGTCCATATTTTCAATTTTTTAGATTTCGTGCCATAGCCGGGTGTATTCAATTCACATGCATTTTTACACGTATAACACCCGTATATACCGGCTAAGAAGTGCAAATTTTTAAATTTTTAGATATCGTTCCATAGCCGGGGGGATTGATTTTAAATACATTTTTACACGTACAAACACGTTTTAAACAAGCTAAGAAGTTCAAATTTTTAAAATTTATATTACGCGCCCTAGCCGGGGGGATTGAATTCTAATGATATTTTACACGTATAAATACGTATAAACGGCTAAGAAGTCCCAAATTTGAAATTTTTAGATTTCGTGCCATAGCCGGCGGGGAGTGAGTTCACAGCATTTTTACACGTATATACAGTATAACTGGGTTAGAAGTTCATATTTTCAATTTTTTAGATTTCGTGCCATAGCCGGGTGTATCAATTCACATGCATTTTTAACCGTATAAACACGTATATACCGTCTAAGAAGTCCCAAATTTTCAAATTTTTAGATTTCGTTCCATAGCCGGGGGGGATTGAATTTAAATACATTTTTACACGTATAAACACGTTAAAACCGGCTAAGCAGTCCTAAATTTTGAAATTTTTAGATTTCGTTCCATAAGCCGGGGGGATTGAATTTAAATACATTTTTACACATACAACACGTATAACGGGCTAAGAAGTCCAAATTTCAAATTTTAGATTTCGTGCCATAGCCGGTGGGATTAAATTCAAATACATTTTACACGTAAAACACTTTAACAAGCTAAGGAGTCCAATTTTTCAAATTTTTAGATTTCTTCCATAGCCGGGGGGATTTAATTTTAAACATTTTTACACGTACAAACACGTTTAAACAAGCAAAGAAGTTCAAATTTTCAAATTTTAAGATTTCGTGCCATAGCTGGGGGGATTGAATTCTCTGCATTTTTATACGTATAAACACGTAATAAACGGGCTAAGAAGTCAAATTCTCAAATTTTTAGATTTCGTGCCATAGCCGGTGGGATTAAATTCAAATACATTTTTACACGTACAAACACGTTTAAACAAGCTAAGGAGTCCAATTTTTCAAATTTTTAGATTTCTTTCCATAGCCGGGGGGATTTAATTTTAAAACATTTTTACACGTACAAACACGTTTAAACAAGCAAAGAAGTTCAAATTTTCAAATTTTAAGATTTCGTGCCATAGCTGGGGGGATTGAATTTAAATACATTTTTACACATACAAACACGTATAAACGGGCTAAGAAGTCCAAATTTTCAAATTTTTAGATTTCGTGCCATAGCCGGTGGGATTAAATTTAAATACATTTTTACACGTACAAACACGTTTAAACAAGCTAAGGAGTCCAATTTTTCAAATTTTTAGATTCTTTCCATAGCCGGGGGGATTTAATTTTAAAACATTTTTACACGTACAAACACGTTTAAACAAGCAAAGAAGTTCAAATTTTCAAATTTTAAGATTTCGTGCCATAGCCGGGGGGATTGAATTTAAATACATTTTTACACATACTAACACGTATAAACGGGCTAAGAAGTCCAAATTTTCAAATTTTTAGATTTCGTGCCATAGCCGGTGGGATTAAATTCAAATACATTTTTACACGTACAAACACGTTTAAACAAGCTAAGGAGTCCAATTTTTCAAATTTTTAGATTTCTTTCCATAGCCGGGGGGATTTAATTTTAAAACATTTTTACACGTAAAACACGTTTAAACAAGCAAAGAAGTTCAAATTTTCAAATTTAAGATTTCGTGGCCATAGCTGGGGGATTGAATTCTCATTGCATTTTATACGTATAAACACGTCTAAACGGGCTCAGAAGTCCAATTCTCAAATTTTTAGATTGGTGCCATAGCCGGGTGTATTGAATTCACACGTATTTTTAGCACGTTATAAACACGTTAAACAAGCAAAGAAGTCAAATTTTCAAATTTTTAGATTCGTTACCATAGCGTGGATAGATTCAATACATTGTACACGTCAAAGTTAAAACAAGTAATGCGTCCACATGCAAATTTTTAGATTCGTTCCATAGCGGGGGGATTTAATGTAAAACATTTTTTCACGTACAACGAGTAACAAGCAAAGAGTCAAATTTTCAAATTTTAAGATTCGGGTAAAGCCGGTGTGGGGATTGATTCTCATGCATTTTCCAGTATAAACACCGTATAAACGGGCTAAGAAAGTCCAAATTTTCACTTTTTAGATTTCGTTCCATCGCGGGGGGATTGAATTTTAATACATTTTTACACGTACAACACGTTTAAACAAGCTAAGAAGTCCAAATTTTCAAATTTTTAGATTTCGTCCATAGCCGGGGGATTGAATTCACATGCATTTTTACATGTACAAACACGTAAAAACCGGCTAAGAAGTCCAATTTTTCAAATTTCTACATATCGTTCCATAGCCAGGGGTATTTAATTCACATGCATTTTTACATGTATGATCACGTATAAACCGGCTAAGAAGTCAAATTTTCAAATTTTAGTTTTTGTTCCATAGCCGGGGGGATTGAATTTAAATACATTTTTACACATACAAACACGTTTAAACAAGCTAAGAAGTTCAAATTTTCAAATTCATAGATTACGTGCCATAGCCGGGGGGATTGAAATCTAATGATATTTTACACATATAACACGTATAAACGGGCTAAGAAATCCAAATTTTCAATTCTTAGATTACGTGCCGTAGCCGGGGGGATTGAATATAAATACATTTTTACAGTATAAACACGTTTAAACAAGCTAAGAAGTTCAAATTTTCACATTTTAAGATTTCGTGCCATAGCCGGGGGGATGAATTCTCATGCATTTTTACACGTATAAACACGTATAAACGGGCTAAGAAGTCCAAATTTTCAAATCTTAGATTACGTGCCGTAGACGGGGGGATTGAATATAAATACATTTTTACACGTATAAACACGTTTAAACAAGCTAAGAAGTCCAACTTTTCAAATTTTTAAATTTCGTGCCATAGCCGGGGGGATTGAATTCAAATACATTTTTACACGTATAAACACGTATAAACTGGGTTAGAAGTCCCAAATTTTCAATTTTTAGATTTCGTTCCATAGCCGATGGGATAGAATTTCACATGTATTTTTACATGTCTGATCGCGTATAAACCGGCTTAAGAAGTCCAAATTTTCAAAGTTTTAGATTTCGTTCCATAGCCGGGGGGATTGATTTTTAAATACATTTTTACACGTACAAAACACGTTTAAACAAGCTAAGAAGTCAAATTTTTAAATTTTATATTACGTGCCATAGCCGGGGGGATTGAATTCTAATGAAATTTTACACGTATAAATACGTATAAACGGGCTAAGAAGTCCAAATTTTGAAATTTTTAGATTTCGTTCCATAGCCGGGGGGATAGAAATCACATGCATTTTTACACGTATAACCACGTATAAACCGGCTAAAAAGTGCAAATTTTCACATTTTTAGACTTCGTGCCGTAGCCGGGTGTATTGAATTCACATGCATTTTTACACATATAAACACGTATATACCCGCTAAGAAATTCAAATTTTCAAATTTTTAGATTACGTGCCATAGCCGGGGGGATTGAATTCTAATGATATTTTACACGTATAAACACGTATAAACCGTCTAAGAAGTCCAAATTTTCAAATTCTTAGATTACGTGACGTAGCCGGGGGGAATGAAATCTAATGATATTTAACACGTATAAACACGTATAAACAAGCAAAGAAGTCCAAATTTTCAAATTTATAGATTTCGTTCCATAGCCGATGGGATAGAATTCACATGCATTTTTACATGTCTGATCGCGTATAAACCGGCTAAGAAGTCCAAATTTGCAAATTATTAGATTTCGTTCCATAGCCGGGGGGATTGAATTTAAATACATTTTTACACGTACAAACACGTTTAAACAAGCTAAGAAGTTCAAATTTTCAAATTTTTAGATTCGTGCCATAGCCGGGGGGATTGAGTTCACATGCATTTTACACGTATAAACACGTATAAACCGTATAAGAAGTGCAAATTTTCACATTTTTAGATTTCGTGGCGTAGCCGGGTGTATTGAATTCACATGCATTTTTACACATATAAACACGTATATACCGGCTAAGAAGTCCAAATTTTCAAATTTTTAGATTTCGTTCCATAGCCGGGGGGATTGATTTTAAATACATTTTTACACGTACAAACACGTTTAAACAAGCTAAGAAGTTCAAATTTTCAAATTGTTAGATTACTTGCCAAAGCCGGGGGAATTGAATTCTAATGATATTTTACACGTATAAACACGTATATCCGGGCTAAGAAGACCAAATTTTCAAATTTTTAGATTTTGTGCCATAGCCGGTGGGATTAAATTCAAATACATTTTTACACGTATAGACACGTATAAACCGGCAAAGAAGTCCAAATTTTCAAATTTTTAGATTTCGTTCCATAGCCGGGGGGATTGAATTTAAATACATTTTTACACATACAAACACGTTTAAACAATCTAAGAAGTTCAAATTTTCAAATTTTAGTTTTTGTTCCATAGCCGGGGGGATTGAATTTAAATACATTTTTACACGTACAAACACGTTTAAACAAGCTAAGAAGTTCAAATTTTCAAATTCTTAGATTACGTGACATAGCCGGGGGGATTGAAATCTAATGATATTTTACACGTATAAACACGTATAAACGGGCTAAGAAGTCCGAATTTTCAAATTCTTAGATTACGTGCCGTAGCCGGGGGGATTGAAATCTAATGATATTTAACACGTATAAACACGTATAAACAAGCAAAGAAGTCCAAATTTTCAAATTTTTAGATTTCGTTACATAGCCGATGGGATAGAATTCACATGCATTTTTACATGTCTGATCGCGTATAAACCGGCTAAGAAGTCCAAATTTTCAAATTTTTAGATTTCGTTCCATAGCCGGGGGGATTGAATTTAAATACATTTTTACACGCACAAACACGTTTAAACAAGCTAAGAAGTTCAAATTTTCAAATTTTTAGATTTCGTGCCATAGCCGGGGGGATTGAGTTCACATGCATTTTTACACGTATAAACACGTATAAACCGTCTAAGAAGTGCAAATTTTCAAATTCTTAGATTACGTGCCGTAGCCGGGGGGATTGAAATCTAATGATATTTAACACGTATAAACACGTATAAACAAGCAAAGAAGTCCAAATTTTCAAATTTTTAGATTTCGTTCCATAGCCGATGGGATAGAATTCACATGCATTTTTACATGTCTGATCGCGTATAAACCGGCTAAGAAGTCCAAATTTTCAAATTTTTAGATTTCGTTCCATAGCCGGGGGGATTGAATTTAAATACATTTTTACACGTACAAACACGTTTAAACAAGCTAAGAAGTTCAAATTTTCAAATTTTTAGATTTCGTGCCATAGCCGGGGGGATTGAGTTCACATGCATTTTTACACGTATAAACACGTATAAACCGTCTAAGAAGTCCAAATTTTCAAATTCTTAGATTACGTGCCGTAGCCGGGGGGATTGAAATCTAATGATATTTAACACGTATAAACACGTATAAACAAGCAAAGAAGTCCAAATTTTCAAATTTATAGATTTCGTTCCATAGCCGATGGGATAGAATTCACATGCATTTTTACATGTCTGTTCGCGTATAAACCGGCTAAGAAGTCCAAATTTGCAAATTTTTAGATTTCGTTCCATAGCCGGGGGGATTGAATACACATGCATTTTTACACGTATAAACACGTATAAACCTGCTAACAAGTCCAAATTTTCAAATTTTTTAGATTGCGTGCCATAGCCGGGGGGATTGAATTCACATGCATTTTTACACGTATAAAGACGTATATACCGGCTAAGAAGTCCAAATTTTCAAATTTTTAGATTTCGTTCCATAGCCGGGGGGATTGAATTTAAATACATTTTTACACGTACAAACACGTTTAAACAAGCTAAGAAGTTCAAATTTTCAAATTTTTAGATTTCGTGCCATAGCCGGGGGGATTGAGTTCACATGCATTTTTACACGTATAAACACGTATAAACCGTCTAAGAAGTGCAAATTTTCACATTTTTAGATTTCGTGGCGTAGCCGGGTGTATTGAATTCACATGCATTTTTACACATATAAACACGTATATACCGGCTAAGAAGTCCAAATTTTCAAATTTTTAGATTTCGTTCCATAGCCGGGGGATTGATTTTAAATACATTTTTACACGTACAAACACGTTTAAACAAGCTAAGAAGTTCAAATTTTCAAATTTTTAGATTACTTGCCATAGCCGGGGGAATTGAATTCTAATGATATTTTACACGTATAAACACGTATAACCGGGCTAAGAAGACCAAATTTTCAAATTTTTAGATTTTGTGCCATAGCCGGTGGTATTAAATTCAAATACATTTTTACACGTATAGACACGTATAAACCGGCTAAGAAGTCCAAATTTTCAAATTTTTAGATTTCGTTCCATATCCGGAGGGATTGATTTTAATACATTTTTACACGTACATACACTTATAAACTAGCTATGTACTCCAAATTTTCAAATTTTTAGATTTCGTGCCATAGCCGGGGGGATTGAATTTACATGCATTTTGACACGTATAAACACGTATAAACCGGCTAAGAAGTCCAAATTTTGTAATTTTTCGATTTCGTGCCATAGCCGGGTATATGGAATTCACACGTATTTTTACACATATAAACACGTATAAACAAGCAAAGTAGTCCAAATTTTCAAATTTTTAGATTTCGTTCCATAGCCGATGGGATAGAATTCACATGCATTTTTACATGTCTGTTCGCGTATAAACCGGCTAAGAAGTCCAAATTTGCAAATTTTAGATTTCGTTCCATAGCCGGGGGATTGAATACACATGCATTTTTACACGTATAAACACGTATAAACCTGCTAACAAGTCTAAATTTTCAAATTTTTTAGATTGCGTGCCATAGCCGGGGGGATTGAATTCACATGCATTTTTACACGTATAAAGACGTATATACCGGCTAAGAAGTCCAAATTTTCAAATTTTTAGATTTCGTTCCATAGCCGGGGGGATTGAATTTAAATACATTTTTACACGTACAAACACGTTTAAACAAGCTAAGAAGTTCAAATTTTCAAATTTTTAGATTTCGTGCCATAGCCGGGGGGATTGAGTTCACATGCATTTTTACACGTATCAACACGTATAAACCGTCTAAGAAGTGCAAATTTTCACATTTTTAGATTTCGTGGCGTAGCCGGGTGTATTGAATTCACATGCATTTTTACACATATAAACACGTATATACCGGCTAAGAAGTCCAAATTTTCAAATTTTTAGATTTCGTTCCATAGCCGGGGGGATTGATTTTAAATACATTTTTACACGTACAAACACGTTTAAACAAGCTAAGAAGTTCAAATTTTCAAATTTTTAGATTACTTGCCATAGCCGGGGGAATTGAATTCTAATGATATTTTACACGTATAAACACGTATAACCGGGCTAAGAAGTCCAAATTTTCAAATTTTTAGATTCGTTCCATAGCCGGGGGGATTGATTTTAAATACATTTTTACACGTACAAACACGTTTAAACAAGCTAAGAAGTTCAAATTTTCAAATTTTTAGATTACTTGCCATAGCCGGGGGAATTGAATTCTAATGATATTTTACACGTATAAACACGTATAACCGGGCTAAGAAGTCCAAATTTTCAAATTTTTAGATTTCGTTCCATAGCCGGGGGGATTGAATTTAAATACATTTTTACACGTACAAACACGTTTAAACAAGCTAAGAAGTTCAAATTTTCAAATTTTTAGACTTCGTGCCATAGCCGGGGGGATTGAGTTCACATGCATTTTTACACGTATAAACACGTATAAACTGGGTTAGAAGTCCAAATTTTCAATTTTTTAGATTTCGTGCCATAGCGGGGGGGATTGATTTTAAATACATTTTTACACGTACAAACACGTTTAAACAAGCTAAGAAGTTCAAATTTTCAAATTTTTAGATTACGTGCCATAGCCGGGGAGATTGAAATTAAATACATTTTTACACGTACAAACACGTTTAAACAAGCTAAGAAGTTCAAATTTTCAAATTTTTAGCTTTCGTGCCTAGCCGGGGGGAGTGAGTTCACATGCATTTTTACACGTACATACACGTATAAACTGGGTTAGAAGTCCATATTTTCAATTTTTTAGATTTCGTGCCATAGCCGGGTGTATTCAATTCACATGCATTTTTACACGTATAAACACGTATATACCGGCTAAGAAGTGCAAATTTTTAAATTTTTAGATATCGTTCCATAGCCGGGGGGATTGATTTTAAATACATTTTTACACGTACAAACACGTTTAAACAAGCTAAGAAGTTCAAATTTTTAAAATTTTATATTACGCGCCCTAGCCGGGGGGATTGAATTCTAATGATATTTTACACGTATAAATACGTATAAACGGGCTAAGAAGTCCAAATTTTGAAATTTTTAGATTTCGTGCCATAGCCGGGGGGAGTGAGTTCACATGCATTTTTACACGTATATACACGTATAAACTGGGTTAGAAGTTCATATTTTCAATTTTTTAGATTTCGTGCCATAGCCGGGTGTATTCAATTCACATGCATTTTTACACGTATAAACACGTATATACCGGCTAAGAAGTCCAAATTTTCAAATTTTTAGATTTCGTTCCATAGCCGGGGGGATTGAATTTAAATACATTTTTACACGTATAAACACGTATAAACCGGCTAAGAAGTCCAAATTTTGAAATTTTTAGATTTCGTTCCATAGCCGGGGGGATTGAATTTAAATACATTTTTACACATACAAACACGTATAAACGGGCTAAGAAGTCCAAATTTTCAAATTTTTAGATTTCGTGCCATAGCCGGTGGGATTAAATTCAAATACATTTTTACACGTACAAACACGTTTAAACAAGCTAAGGAGTCCAATTTTTCAAATTTTTAGATTTCTTTCCATAGCCGGGGGGATTTAATTTTAAAACATTTTTACACGTACAAACACGTTTAAACAAGCAAAGAAGTTCAAATTTTCAAATTTTAAGATTTCGTGCCATAGCTGGGGGGATTGAATTCTCATGCATTTTTATACGTATAAACACGTATAAACGGGCTAAGAAGTCCAAATTCTCAAATTTTTAGATTTCGTGCCATAGCCGGTGGGATTAAATTCAAATACATTTTTACACGTACAAACACGTTTAAACAAGCTAAGGAGTCCAATTTTTCAAATTTTTAGATTTCTTTCCATAGCCGGGGGGATTTAATTTTAAAACATTTTTACACGTACAAACACGTTTAAACAAGCAAAGAAGTTCAAATTTTCAAATTTTAAGATTTCGTGCCATAGCTGGGGGGATTGAATTTAAATACATTTTTACACATACAAACACGTATAAACGGGCTAAGAAGTCCAAATTTTCAAATTTTAGATTTCGTGCCATAGCCGGTGGGATTAAATTTAAATACATTTTTACACGTACAAACACGTTTAAACAAGCTAAGGAGTCCAATTTTTCAAATTTTTAGATTTCTTTCCATAGCCGGGGGGATTTAATTTTAAAACATTTTTACACGTACAAACACGTTTAAACAAGCAAAGAAGTTCAAATTTTCAAATTTTAAGATTTCGTGCCATAGCCGGGGGATTGAATTTAAATACATTTTTTACACATACTAACACGTATAAACGGGCTAAGAAGTCCAAATTTCAAATTTTTAGATTTCGTGCCATAGCCGGTGGGATTAAATTCAAATACATTTTTACACGTACAAACACGTTTAAACAAGCTAAGGAGTCCAATTTTTCAAATTTTTAGATTTCTTTCCATAGCCGGGGGGATTTAATTTTAAAAACATTTTTACACGTACAAACACGTTTAAACAAGCAAAGAAGTTCAAATTTTCAAATTTTAAGATTTCGTGCCATAGCTGGGGGGATTGAATTCTCATGCATTTTTATACGTATAAACACGTATAAACGGGCTAAGAAGTCCAAATTCTCAAATTTTTAGATTTCGTGCCATAGCCGGGTGTATTGAATTCACACGTATTTTTACACGTATAAACACGTAAAAACAAGCAAAGAAGTCCAAATTTCAAATTTTTAGATTTCGTTCCATAGCCGATGGGATAGAATTCACATGCATTTTACATGTCTGATTGCGTATAAACCGGCTAAGAAGTCCAAATTTGCAATTTTTAGATTTCGTTCCATAGCCGGGGGATTTAATTTAAATACATTTTTACACGTACAATCGCGTTTAAACAAGCAAAGAAGTTCAAATTTTCAAATTTTAAGATTTCGTGCTATAGCCGGGGGATTGAATTCTCATGCATTTTTACACGTATAAACACGTATAAACGGGCTAAGAAGTCCAAATTTTCAAATTTTAGATTTCGTTCCATAGCCGGGGGGATTGAATTTAATACATTTTTACACGTACAAACACGATTAAACAAGCTAAGAAGTCCAAATTTCAAATTTTTAGATTCGTTCCATAGCCGGGGGATTGAATTCACATGCATTTTTACATGTACAAACACGTAAAAAACCGGCTAAGAAGTCCAAATTTTCAAATTTCTACATATCGTTCCATAGCCAGGGGTATTTAATTCACATGCATTTTTACATGTATGATCACGTATAAACCGGCTAAGAAGTTCAAATTTTCAAATTTTAGTTTTTGTTCCATAGCCGGGGGGATTGAATTTAATACATTTTTACACATACAAACACGTTTAAACAAGCTAAGAAGTTCAAATTTCAAATTCATAGATTACGTGCCATAGCCGGGGGATTGAAATCTAATGATATTTTACACATATAAACACGTAGAAAACGGGCTAAGAAGCTCAAATTTTCAAATTCTTAGATTACGTGCCGTAGCCGGGGGGATTGAATATAAATACATTTTACACGTATAACACGTTGAAACAAGCTAAGAAGTTCAAATTTCACATTTTAAGATTTACGTGCCATATCCGGGGGGAGTTGAATTCTCATGCTTTTTACACGTATAAACACGTATAAACGGGCTAAGAAGGTCCAAATTTTCAAATTTTAGATTTCGTTTCCGTAGCCGGGGGGATTGAATTAATACATTTTTACACGGTACAAACACGTTTAAACAAGCTAAGAAGTCCAAATTTTCAAATTTTTAGATTTCGTCCATAGCCGGGGGGATTGAATTCACATGCATTTTTACAGGTACAAACACGTTAACACGCTAGAAGTCCAAATTTTCAAATTTACATATCGTGCCATAGCCAGGGGGTATGTAAGTTCACATGCATTTTTACATGTATGATCACGTATAAACCGGCTAAGAAGTTCAAATTTTCAAATTTTAGTTTTTGTTCCATAGCCGGGGGGATTGAATTTAAATACATTTTTTACACATACAA
Source organism: Theocolax elegans (assembly GCA_026168455.1). NCBI lineage: Eukaryota > Metazoa > Arthropoda > Insecta > Hymenoptera > Cerocephalidae > Theocolax > Theocolax elegans. The sequence continues at coordinate 19,684 of JANSJX010000476.1, forward strand.
ACACGTTTAAACAAGCTAAGAAGTTCAAATTTTCAAATTCATAGATTACGTGCCATAGCCGGGGGGATTGAAATCTAATGATATTTTACACATATAAACACGTATAAACGGGCTAAGAAATCCAAATTTTCAAATTCTTAGATTACGTGCCGTAGCCGGGGGGATTGAATATAAATACATTTTTACACGTATAAACACGTTTAAACAAGCTAAGAAGTTCAAATTTTCACATTTTAAGATTACGTGCCATAGCCGGGGGGATTGAATTCTCATGCATTTTTACACGTATAAACACGTATAAACGGGCTAAGAAGTCCAAATTTTCAAATTTTTAGATTTCGTTCCATAGCCGGGGGGATTGAATTTTAATACATTTTTACACGTACAAACACGTTTAAACAAGCTAAGAAGTCCAAATTTTCAAATTTTTAGATTTCGTTCCATAGCCGGGGGGATTGAATTCACATGCATTTTTACATGTACAAACACGTAAAAACCGGCTAAGAAGTCCAAATTTTCAAATTTCTACATATCGTTCCATAGCCAGGGGTATTTAATTCACATGCATTTTTACATGTATGATCACGTATAAACCGGCTAAGAAGTTCAAATTTTTCAAATTTTAGTTTTTGTTCCATAGCCGGGGGGATTGAATTTAATACATTTTTACACATACAAACACGTTTAAACAAGCTAAGAAGTTCAAATTTTCAACTTCATAGATTACGTGCCATAGCCGGGGGGATTGAAATCTAATGATATTTTACACATATAACACGTATAAACGGGCTAAGAAATCCAAATTTTCCAATTCTTAGATTACGTGCCGTAGCCGGGGGATTGAATATAAATACATTTTTACACGTATAAACACGTTTAAACAAGCTAAGAAGTTCAAATTTTCACATTTAAGATTTCGTGCCATAGCCGGGGGGATTGAATTCTCATGCATTTTTACACGTATAAACACGTATAAACGGGCTAAGAAGTCCAAATTTTCAAATTCTTAGATTACGTGCCGTAGACGGGGGGATTGAATATAAATACATTTTTACACGTATAAACACGTTTAAACAAGCTAAGAAGTTCAACTTTTCAAATTTTTAAATTTCGTGCCATAGCCGGGGGGATTGAATTCAAATACATTTTTACACGTATAAACACGTATAAACTGGGTTAGAAGTCCAAATTTTCAAATTTTTAGATTTCGTTCCATAGCCGATGGGATAGAATTCACATGTATTTTTACATGTCTAATCGCGTATAAACCGGCTAAGAAGTCCAAATTTTCAAATTTTTAGATTTCGTTCCATAGCCGGGGGGATTGATTTTAAATACATTTTTACACGTACAAAACGTTTAAACAAGCTAAGAAGTTCAAATTTTTAAAATTTTATATTACGTGCCATAGCCGGGGGGATTGAATTCTAATGAAATTTTACACGTATAAATACGTATAAACGGGCTAAGAAGTCCAAATTTTGAAATTTTTAGATTTCGTTCCATAGCCGTGGGGATAGAAATCACATGCATTTTTACACGTATAACCACCGTATAACCGGCTAAAAAGTGCAAATTTTCACATTTTTAGACTTCGTGCCGTAGCCGGGTGTATTGAATTCACATGCATTTTTACACATATAAACACGTATATACCCGCTAAGAAGTCCAAATTTTCAAATTTTTAGATTTCGTTCCATAGCCGGGGGGATTGATTTTAAATACATTTTTTACACGTACAAACACGTTTAAATAAGCTAAGAAATTCAAATTTTCAAATTTTTAGATTACGTGCCATAGCCGGGGGGATTGAATTCTAATGATATTTTACACGTATAAACACGTATAAACCGTCTAAGAAGTCCAAATTTTCAAATTCTTAGATTACGTGACGTAGCCGGGGGGAATGAAATCTAATGATATTTAACACGTATAAACACGTATAAACAAGCAAAGAAGTCCAAATTTTCAAATTTATAGATTTCGTTCCATAGCCGATGGGATAGAATTCACATGCATTTTTACATGTCTGATCGCGTATAAACCGGCTAAGAAGTCCAAATTTGCAAATTTTTAGATTTCGTTCCATAGCCGGGGGGATTGAATTTAAATACATTTTTACACGTACAAACACGTTTAAACAAGCTAAGAAGTTCAAATTTTCAAATTTTTAGATTTCGTGCCATAGCCGGGGGGATTGAGTTCACATGCATTTTTACACGTATAAACACGTATAAACCGTATAAGAAGTGCAAATTTTCACATTTTTAGATTTCGTGGCGTAGCCGGGTGTATTGAATTCACATGCATTTTTACACATATAAACACGTATATACCGGCTAAGAAGTCCAAATTTTCAAATTTTTAGATTTCGTTCCATAGCCGGGGGGATTGATTTTAAATACATTTTACACGTACAAACACGTTTAAACAAGCTAAGAAGTTCAAATTTTCAAATTGTTAGATTACTTGCCAAAGCCGGGGGAATTGAATTCTAATGATATTTACACGTATAAACACGTATAACCGGGCTAAGAAGACCAAATTTTCAAATTTTTAGATTTTGTGCCATAGCCGGTGGGATTAAATTCAAATACATTTTACACGTATAGGAACACGTATAAACCGCAAAGAAGTCCAAATTTTCAAATTTTTAGATTTCGTTCCATAGCCGGGGGGATTGAATTTAAATACATTTTTACACCATACAAACACGTTAACAATCTAAGAAGTTCAAAATTTTCAAATTTTAGTTTTTGTTCCATAGCCGTGGGATTGAATTTAAATACATTTTTACACGTACAAACACGTTGGGAAACAAGCTAAGAAGTCAAATTTTCAAATTCTTAGATTACGTGACATAGCCGGGGGATTGAAATCTAATGATATTTTACACGTATAAACACGTATAACGGGCTAGAAGTCCGAATTTTCAAATCTTAGATTACGTGCCGTAGCCGGGGGGATTGAAATCTAATGATATTTAACACGTATAAACACGTATAAACAAGCAAAGAAGTCCAAATTTTCAAATTTTTAGATTTCGTTACATAGCCGATGGGATAGAATTCACATGCATTTTTACATGTCTGATCGCGTATAAACCGGCTAAGAAGTCCAAATTTTTCAAATTTTTAGATTTCGTTCCATAGCCGGGGGGATTGAATTTAAATACATTTTTACACGCACAAACACGTTTAAACAAGCTAAGAAGTTCAATTTTCAAATTTTTAGATTTCGTGCCATAGCCGGGGGATTGAGTTCACATGCATTTTTACACGTAAAACACGTATAAACCGTCTAAGAAGTGCAAATTTTCAAATTCTTAGATTACGTGCCGTAGCCGGGGGATTGAAATCTAATGATATTTAACACGTATAAACACGTATAAACAAGCAAAGAAGTCCAAATTTTCAAATTTTTAGATTTCGTTCCATATCCGGAGGGATTGATTTTAATACATTTTTACATGTACATACACTTATAAACTAGCTATGTACTCCAAATTTTCAAATTTTTAGATTTCGTGCCATAGCCGGGGGGATTGAATTTACATGCATTTTGACACGTATAAACACGTATAAACCGGCTAAGAAGTCCAAATTTTGTAATTTTTCGATTTCGTGCCATAGCCGGGTATATGGAATTCACACGTATTTTTACACATATAAACACGTATAAACAAGCAAAGTAGTCCAAATTTTCAAATTTTTAGATTTCGTTCCATAGCCGATGGTATAGAATTCACATGCATTTTTACATGTCTGATCGCGTATAAACCGGCTAAGAAGTCCAAATTTTCAAATTTCTACATTTCGTTCAATAGCTAGGGGTATTTAATTCACATGCATTTTTACACGAATAAACACGTATAAACGGGCTAAGAAGTTCAAATTTTCAAATTTTAAGATTTCGTGCTATAGCCGGAGGGATTGAATTCACATGCATTTTTACACGTATAAACACGTATACACCGGCTAAGAAGTCCAAATTTGCAAATTTTTAGATTTCGTTCCATAGCCGGGGGGATTGAATACACATGCATTTTTACACGTATAAACACGTATAAACCTGCTAACAAGTCCAATTTTCAAATTTTTAGATTGCGTGCCATAGCCGGGGGATTGAATTCACATGCATTTTTCACGTATAAAGACTATATACCGGCTAAGAAGTCCAAATTTTCAAATTTTTAGATTTCGTTCCATAGCCGGGGGGATTGAATTTAAATACATTTTTACACGTACAAACACGTTTAAACAAGCTAAGAAGTTCAAATTTTCAAATTTTTAGATTTCGTGCCATAGCCGGGGGGATTGAGTTCACATGCATTTTTACACGTATCAACACGTATAAACCGTCTAAGAAGTGCCAAATTTTCACATTTTTAGATTTCGTGGCGTAGCCGGGTATTGAATTCACATGCATTTTTCACATATAAACACGTATATACCGGCTAAGAAGTCAAATTTTCAAATTTTTAGATTTCGTTCCATAGCCGGGGGGATTGATTTTAAATACATTTTTACACGTACAAACACGTTTAAACAAGCTATGTTTTTAGGTTGTGGTCATTCTATTAAATGCTAATAAAATGGGAGAAAAAGCGTTTCATCACAAGGTACTTACTACCAATTTTTAATTCCTAGTTCTTAGTTTTAAATTTCTACAAGGGTATCACGAACAATGATACGACTAAGATGTGTGAGAAGGCATCGAATGAATTAATATACCGCATCACGGGTAGTAGCTTAATGGTTTGATTAGCTCAGTACACAACTCCGAACTTTGGGATACGAGGATTGCGTCGCGCCAACTTTTTTATTACCTTGCTCCTTGCTTTTGTCAATTTTATCAATATAAGACTTACAAATACATAATAATAGTGACAATAGTAACAATGATTTATTTAGTCAAAAACTCCCAAAAAATTTAGTGTTACCGATAAAGCAGTATACAAACGAAATTAATTGTTATATAGACATAAGTATATATACATCGCATTCAATGAAACGCTAACAAACATTAGTAACACAGTAAAATTTTTCATTTTCAAACGAGTGCAATTGGTATTTTAACACGCATAACACTTTTTAACTGTGCATAACTGTTTATAATTGTATTTTTTTGTGAAATGTCGAATGGGAATAGTAGTTACGCACTATAAATAATAGCAATATACTGATATGCACAATTATGTACAACTATGAATAATTGTATTCAGTTATGCACAGTTTATTAAAAATACATAAAAACAACTAAATGTACAGTTTCTATGCACTAAATAAAGCAATAATTGTGTGTAACTAACTACAACTGTATATAATAATGCTTACTATTTAGATACACTTTTAAAGTATTGTAAACAGATTTAAACACTTATGAACAATTATAAAT